>JACXGK010001975.1:0-60680 GCA_016801125.1 Novumbra hubbsi | reverse complement strand
GGAAAGCCCGTTCAGCCTCCGATGACCAACGCAAACGGGTAGGCGCACCCTTCAACAGCGAGGTAATCGGGGCTGCCACAGAGCCAAAACCCCGGATAAAACGACGGTAATAGTTGGCAAAACCTAGGAATCTTTGGACCTCCTTCACGGAGGTAGGGGATGGCCAATTTAGCACGTCCTCAGCGCGCGATGATTCCATCTCCACACCCCCGGAGAAAACGCGATATCCTAGGAAAGAGACAGAAGACTGAAAAAACATACACTTCTCCAGTTTGACAAACAGGTCGTGCTCCATCAAACGCTGCAATACCCCGCGAACGGTGTGTACATGTTGTGCGGATACGCACTAAATTATAGGCACTCCGCAAGTCCAGGTTCGTAAAGAATCGGGCCCCATGCATCGTCTCCATAAGCGGACCAATTAACGGTAACGGGTAGGTGAATCTCACCGTGACGTCGTTCAGTGCTCGGTAGTCGTTCTGTGACGGTGTAGTAAGGAGTGGACCAAAATGCAGGCATGCGGTTTGACGAATAGGATTTATTTCCCTATTGTAGTCACTCGAATGTTCAACAGCACAACGTGCTGACACACAACACATGCGACATGGGGAACAGGACAAACATGGACGATGGTGCCTAGAAGGCCGGCGACGTCGAACGCCGGGGGGCTACGCGGACAGGGGAGTGGCCGCCAGTAGGCGGAGACGTGACACATACAGTGGGGCAAAAAAGTATTTAGTCAGCCACCAATTGTGCAAGTTCTCCCACTGAAAAAGATGAGAGAGGTTTGTAATTTTCATCACAGGTACACTTCAACTATGACAGACAAATTGAGAAAAGAAATCCAGAAAATCACATTGTAAGATTTTTTATGAATTTATTTGCAAATTATGGTGGAAAATAAGTATGTCATGTGCATTTGTTTTGTTTGTTATGCATTTATTCATGCAATATAGTTAAACAGGTTGATGAGGAAGACAGGCTGTGGATGCACATTGGTAATTCAAATGTTACTGTTTACATGTTCTGTAGTGTTCTGCATAATTCCGTACCATCAACCAATCAGCATTTGGCATAAAACTTACAGTTTCCAAGGTAGCAAAGCTGCGCTGCATGTCAATATCTTCCACAGATCATAACGACCAGTAACAAGCTAACATTTGCCAAACTACTTGCTGTAATTATGATGGCTGTCAAAGGCTGTGGGCTAGTGGTTGTGTGGGTCCTTGCTGTGTGACCCACACCATCCTGTTCATTCTATATGGAGAATCCCTCACTCCTACTCAACCCCTTATTCCTCCTGGGGACAAAGACACTGATAAAGGGGTCTCTCAGTCCTGGCATAGCTCCAAGTTCAGCGTACAGGAGTCTTCATTCTCTGGGCATCAAACTTTCTGCCTTTCTCTCTCTCTCTCGAAAGAATCCCCTGGTCTATTTTTTACCCTTTGAGCCTTCTCATAGCCTCTTCTTTCCCTCCATTTCCATACTTTACTTTGCTCTCCTTCCCTCTTTCTTGCCCTCCCTCTCTCCCTCCACCCATCTTGGTGGAGGTTCCTGTTTCATGTGAGAATCCTGAGACCGTGAGACAGGCGCTGGAGGGAGACTTCAGGGGAATATGTTAAAAGGGAAGAGGGCTCCCACTGATTCGTATGCATTTTAGGGGGGATAAAAGGAAGAAGTATTCCCTTCCCAGCAAGCATCAGATGCCAGGGGCTTTCATACCGATTCCTACGTTTTACCCTGGGGGTCAGACGACCTGTTGGGGTGAACGGGCCCAAAAAATCATTCTTCTCTCACACACACCTGTATGAGTATGTTTACACAACATACATGCATGTCTGTATCCAGTGTGGACATGGTTGCTAATCGTTTGCATACATTTCCACATCTCTGTGTGTGTGCGTGGGGGGCACTCTGTTTGTATGTGTTTGAGTGAATAGGCTCTACAACTTTTGCTTCTTTGCGTGTGGGCTGTGCCTGGCCAAGATGTCCTCTCTCTAGGTCGTTCATCTTGTTTTCTGGCTACGGTTTCATCCCTCCTGTTCTCCTTGCGGTACTGTTCTCTGTTGGCCTAGGGCTCAGGGTACAGCTGGTAACCTCAAACACACGCATGTACATGCACACACACACACACAAAACAACACACACACTCAAACCATCCACCCCCACAATCAACTAGTAGTGTCTCACCACAGACATTCCCCAAGCCCTTTTCTGTCTCTTGCATTGGGTACTGTTCGTTGGAACTGAAATGCTCAGCCATAATTGGGGTGGAGATCACTGTCAAAGCCCCCTGATTTTACAAAAAAGGCCAACGCAAAGAAGAACAGATCAAGGCAATCACCTACAGTGAGCTATACTAACCTAACATCCCTATTTGAGAAACAACACTAAAAAGAGTACAGTCGTGTGCATTTTCACTGCAAAGTCAAGCTGGCAAAATTCCCAAAGTTCACTCATTGACAATATTCTATCAACTATCAACATTGAAAAGAAATGAGAGCCCTCCGACCTCAACCCTTGTTCCAAGAAAAGCTACCAGTCCCATATGGACTCCTTGATCACAGGGGAAGAACGCCTCCTTGGTCAGGCTTCCATCAAAGTGATCCAGAGGGCTATGTGTGTGTGTTGGGGGGGCTTACATGGCTCCCCTCTTGTTCCTAATGATACTCCTCCGCTTTGATGCATCGCGCTGATCTCACAGCACCAACTCCCCTCTACAGGAGCGAGAGGACAGAGGAGAGAGGACAGAGAGAAAGAGGAGAGAAGAAGAGAGGACAGAGAGAAAAAGAGAGAGGACAGGAAAAAAAGAAAGCAAGAGATATGCTGAACTTGGCCATGCATACACAATTTCAGCATATCTCCCCGCTCTTAACAGATGATATCCTGCTACTAGTTATAGTTGGTTGTCCAACATCATGCTTGCTTGACTCAATCCCCTCCTCCATTTTCCAGATAATCTCAGGAGACCTTCTCCCATTGCCCACCTTGACGTGACCCTTGACGACACATTGTCGTTCCCTGCTAACATCAAGGCAGTGACTAGGTCTTGTATGTTCATCCTATATACATTTGTAAAGTACAACCTAACCGCACTCAGGAAGTGCATTTGTCATCTTTGGATGACTGCAACTCACTTTGGGTGGGACTCATGACATGTGCAACCAAACCCCTGTAGCCCACCTTGTTTTGAACCATCTCAGGTATTCCATTGTCCTCCCATTTCTACGCACTCTACAAACACTGAAATCGGATTGGTTCTTGCCTACGCAACAACACGATGAGGTTCTCCCTACCTTCAGGCAATGCACAAACCTTACATCCCTAACCGGCTCTTCATTCAACCACCTCTTGGCACTTGACTGTCCCACCCAGTTCAGGAACCTCAATGGTGGAACCAGCTTCCCTTGTAGACTAGGATAGCCGACTCTTTTCAAAACACATCTGAAAACTCACCTTTTCATGGAATATTTAGAATAGTTCCTCTCCTACCAACTCTGTCTGTTGTCTTTTGTTAACGTTTTATTTTTTGTATGCTTTTGTCTTCTGTTTTCTACTACATTGCCCAAAACATTGATTTGAATGCCCTTACTATTTAACCGTGTGAACAAGGACAATAAGAAGTTAGAGGACATTTATTTAACATGGCTAAAAACATTTCGTTTTTGTTAGAGTGCTGTAGCAATGTGAACAGCATATTTCGTGCCGAAAAGCCCTTTTGAATCGAACTGAGAGAGAGAGAAAGAGGGAGAATGCTGAAGCCATGGAGACTGAGAATTCATCCACAAAAAACCCTGGTTGTTGTAGAGCTCCAAATAACATCCACTAGTGTTTCGATATTGACTTGATTTGTGGTCTATTTACTGTATTTGACGTGCAAAGTGGATGTGTCGATTTTTATGTATTTCTGTACATTTCCTGTCGGAAATGGAGTCTGTCTGGAGTGGGGGTCACCGAAGGACAGGGGCAGTAGAGGGCATATGAACAGACTCACCCATCCACACACCCGGCAACGCACACACAGAGTGCAAAGGAAAGACAGGGAGGAGTGTGTGTGTGTGTGCACAAGCATGTGTGTGGGAGGGTGAGGATGCAGACAGAGAGGGGGAGAGATGATTGAATGTCAATGTGTGTGTGTGTATATGGGGGGTGGATAAGGGATGTGAATGGCTGCATGACTACTGCTGCTGTGTGAGACTCCAGCCGACACCAGCAGAATGTAAAGCAGCAGCAGGGAAACTGTCTGTCCCAGGCCCCCTCTACAGGCAGGGACTGTCTCTGTATCACACACAAATGTGCGCGCATGCATGCACGCACACACAGGCATGCACACACACTCATGATCTCTAGTCGTTGGCAACACATCCTACCTCCTCCCACACAGAGCAGACAGTCAGCCAGGATCCTCCGAATAAGCCCCTAACACCCAGCTCGATTAGTCTGTCTGTCTGCCTGCCTAGTTCCTACAAACACACACACCTTCTCAACAGGCCAAACTGGCAGAATACAGTACAACAGGTTAGAACAACTTATCTAAAATAGCTTTTCAAGGGACCAGTATATATCTTTGTCCACCAGACTGGTGGTAGATTGGGGCGAGATTGTTATTGTCCTTGAGAAGCTCTACCACTTTATCGCCCAACCAGAGGAAGGTAAGGACAAAACAAAAAAACAAACGTGTCGGGACAAATAGCCTTTGGCCATGCACGCTTGATTCAGAATGCACCGGCTGTCATTAAAAAGTTAATTAATCTTAATTAACTTCTCTTTTGTCTCAAAGTTCTTTATGGAGCAGAAATGATTTACCACACAAGAGGTGGACGGGATGGGGCTCAGCCTAATGCTGTAATCAGCCCGCTGCAGGAGGGGAGGCACTGGGGCTGATGATTGCTTTTCTGACAGAGACTTACGCTCTGACGCGCCGCCGCTTCTCTCCCCTAACATTTGAAGAACAATCTACATCGGGCACAGTTTGAAACGGAAGACTGCTAATCCAAAGCAGCAAGAGCTTTAGGCTTTTTCAAATGGGTATTTCTCCTCACTCACCAGCCTTCTTTCGTTTTCGCCGCCGTTGTTGCACTAGCTCAGCCATCCCAGAGCCTGCTATACGCGATGGCTAAAGGATCTTCTTAATGTCCCCCTGCACAGGTCATGGCTAGGCGGGCAGGGTCATGCAGAAGCAAATCTTCGTTGGTGTGTGTTTTAGGGGGGGATATGCGGAGTCTGTGTATGTGTGTGCATGTTTGGGTGGGGAGTGTGTGTTTGTGTGTGGGTGAGTGTGCGCCACAGTAAAAAGTAAAATAACTGTCTCTTTTTCTCTCTCACCCTTTTTCCTATCTCTCCATCTATCTAATTCTTCAACTCTCCATTCTTCTGTCTTCCTCTCTTTCTCCCACCCTTTCTCTCACCATCTACCTTCCCTCTGTTCATTGCTCTCTCTCTCTCTCTATCTCTCTATTCATTCAGACTCCACATGAATGCTTGAGTGGTGCTGGAAACGGGGTGCGTGAGCTGAATCCTAAATCACCCGTAGGGAAACAGCGAAGAACAACAAAGGATTCCTCCCACTGTTTGCCTGCGCCATATGCTGTCGTTATTGACAACCCACAAGCCTGACAGCAGCTACAGTCACCTCAGAGGGACCCGTTTTAATGTGTCACGTCACACTATAGCCGAGGAGCATGGCGATGGCGAGGTTGATGTTATTCCTATCAAAGGCTTCCCATAGGGGCTGAACCTGTGTGACTGGACCCTGAAAGTAGTCTAGCGAACCACTAAACACTACCACACCCTCACAGAACGGCACACTCTTCACCGCAGTAGCTGCTAAGGGATCTGACATAGTAAACGGTGCTGCAAAAAGACCCAGATATATTGGCAAGGTGTTTTAGAGCATGAAGAAACTCTTCATGTTTCAGATGGTCATTACTAGGTTCCTGCGGTACGTATCCCAAACTGCCTGAAAATATGGAAAAGCGTGAAGAGCAGAGCTCGACGCCCGGGCAGTCAGGGGAACACTGGGAGTTGGAGTCGGCCATCTTGTGCACAGCGTTATCTTCCTCCCATATGTTGGCCCCAGGCAGGATCATCTCACTATAATTGACTTTTTCCCACGGAGTCCCAGCCTGTAGCTGGAAGCACAAGTGCACTTGTGGTGCCTGCTCTCACTCTGATAAAACTATTACACACTCCTGCACATCTCCCCAGTGTGAGGCTCTGGTGAGCGTATGTGTGCATGTTTGTGTGCTTGTGCATAGGGTATTCATTTAAAAAAAAAGAGAGTCAACAATAACAATCAGTGACCACAACATGAATACAGGAGACATGAGTGGGACCTTACTTTAAATACATGTACATATTTTTTTTTCAGCACACCTAACACCACAGCCAACGTCACTGCATAAAGGCTCCTATTCTCCCTCTGGGCTTAACAGAAGCTGCTCAACCGAACTGAAGCCTGTTAAGGAAGATCTAAGGCAAACAATGGTGCTGCATACCAAAGAGGAGCCGAATGTTTCCCACACCAATGCGTCTCTCTGCCATTCCCGGTAGCATTTAGGTGACTGGCTGTGGAAAACGCACGAAAACACCGGAAGTTGATAAAAGGCACATTACCTCTGGCACCTTGCTGGGGCCACCGGTGGCACACTGGATCACACGCTCGAGGCGACCACTTTGAATTCGGAGGGCGTTCATTGTCACCGGCTCTCGTTAACTTGGTTAATTTTATTGAGGCCTGTCATGTTGCGAGGGGAGGAAGGCGATAAATTATTCATCCTCCCTTGAAATGCAGAAGACAGCTGAGGCGAGGGAACGCCATTATATAGGTCACTACCTCTCTGTCACACTCTCTCTCACACAGCCACCACACTGGAGGAGGGAAGACAGAGGACAGAGAGAAAGCAGAGAGAGAGGGAGATGCACCAGAGTAGATAGACTGAGGAGCGATAGAGGAGAGAATAGTCACAGAGGCAAGAGAGAGAGGGGAGTGAGATTTAAATGAGACTAAGAGGGACTAAAGAGAGACGGAAAAGAGAGATAGGAAAGTGACAAATAGAGAGAGTAGAGAGAGAGTACCGATACAGGGAAAACAGACAGAGGAGACTGATGAGAGAATGTAGAGAACAGAGTGAGACTGGACTGCTGCAGGGACTGGACTACTGCAGATTTGTGTGTGTTGCTTTTCCCTGAGTTCTTACACAGTACTTTTCAACAATGTGGTTGGTTTGGTTGTGTTTTCATCAAGGACACAGAGAAAATGTATTAGATAATAGATTAACAGTAGATGGTGAAGTTACCTTTATAAATGGAGTTGTTCTGGAGTAAGAATACAATTTGGTGTCCAATACACTGACACAAGCCATCTAACAACAAGCCCCAAACAGCAGACACTAACAAATAGCCCCCTAACAACCTCCCTCACAACAAGCCTTCTTACAACAACATGGTATGTTCTATTTTGTTGTGTCCTCCGCCATCTTTAAGACAACAATATTGCTGTTGGGCATAACTGCTATAAATCAAGAGTATTGTCGATAATCTGCAGATTAAACATCTACACTATACTTTTAAAAAGATGTGTACAGCAGCCTCGGCCACAAACGGAGTCTAGTGGTGTAACACACCTGCATGCTAATGAAGGCATTGCGGTATCAGACAGCTAGCTTTGTGAAGATGCATAATAATGTTAGCTTGAAGCTGATTATCAGCAGCTACTCGGATTTATAGAATACAATATATTTATGTTTGAAAGAACTGCATCAGTTGAAGCGAAAGCTAAAGCTATGTTTGGGACAAGCCACCTGTCACTGCAGATAAACCTGCAGACAACACCATCCTTACTGTGAAGGAGTGGTGGCAGCATAAGGATATTGGGATGCTTCTCAGCATCAGGGAATTGACAGCTTGTAAAAATTGATGGCAAAATGGATTCAGCAAAGTACAGAGAAATTATGGAAAAACATGCAGCCAAGATTACATATCCCAAACTGCCTGAACATATTGAAAAGGCCCTGCTCTCAATTCAATTTAAAATATATTAAGTTCAAAAGGGCAATTTTCTTTTGAAGATTTATTTTTTCATTTTGCCATTGTTTGAATCTTTTGGGGGTTGGTCAGTGGCAAAAACTTAATTAAATGCATTCTTATATCATGTTGTTGCATAATAGAATATGGAAATGTCCAAGGACGGTGAATAATTCTGAGAGATGCTGTCTGGAAATACACATTTATTCAGATTTAGCAACGTTTTTGGAGTCAAATCAGAAATTACAAAAATAAAAAAATATATCACTTAGCAAAATCAGTGTTAGCTTAGCATAGGTAACGTTGCATACAGTATGTTAATCTATGAGCTTGCTAACTAGCATAGCTAAATTAATTGAAACACTAAATATATTACAAAAATAACATGACAGATGTTTAAATAGACAATCACAAAATGTGCTAGTATGAATGACAAATATATATATATTGAACTTATATATTTAACTTTTTTTTTTAAATGCTGAATTATAAAAGAAAGCTTAGAGCACATTATACACAACATTGTTCCAGCAATGGTGAAAGAATTTAAGCTGGAGAGCGTGAATATAACATGGATACATCAGAATGTATCCACATAACTACAGTACTGCATTGAGCCAGGAGAGGTCACTCTTAAAGCATTAATATCATGAAAAATATTATTCAAGCGATAAATAAGTGACAATTTGTTGCACTACAAAATAATAGGATTTCCGTAACATATCAGCAGTAATAATGTACTGACATTGTTTCATCACATTTATTCACTGGAAATGATTATGGGTACACACTGAAGTGCATCCTAAATGCAGATTTTTGGTCAATTAAGGCCAGCTTCTGTTGTCAACTCAAAGAGTTGCACCCTGTCCTCCATTCGTGTCACACAATCATATTTCATTAAACCTATTGATAAATAATGGCAAACAGGAGCAAGCTCAATCCTTCAGTCATTTCCTAGTTGCAAAAATTCTGCACAGTTTACTCAATTTAAGTTTAAGTGACAAAGCACTAAAGTATTAGGAAACTAAAAATATGTTATAATTGTGCCACCGGAATACCTTTTTTATGCTTTTAAAATATCATAACATATCCTTTTAAAAGCTGGTCAACCATAAGTGTAACCAGCCTATAAGGAAATAGTAAGTTTGAATGCAAACTGTTGTTTTTATAATGTAGCTAATTCTAACAAAGTAGGAGCAAAGTAGGTACAAAACTTTTAGGGGTAACATTTGTTACCTGTTACTTTATCTTGCTCAGATTTGGTGGAATCCACTCAATTTTAGCTTCCAAATCAGCATCTAAAATAATCTGGTGACAAGTGTGAAAACAGGCTTAGCTACTAATGTCAAGACCAAATCTTTGTCAGCATCCATTTAGGGTATCCATGGTTAAAAAACAAAGTAGACCAAAGTAGACACTAGGGCTGCAGTTTCAATATGACGGCACCCTATAGGAAATATTGTAAAATGTATAGTGTATATATGTCAATACATTCAGACATGCTCAGACAAAAAAACAAATAATTTTCTCTGAAATAACTTCAATCTGCCATTCATCATTGTTTATTCTATGTTTAATATAAATCAGACTGCTTTTGATTTTCTATTCTACATAATATAGTTTATATATTATATTTTGTTTTATTAATTAATATTTTGTTGCACATCGTTTAGTGGGAATCACTGCAATCAAATGTTTTCTGTACCTTTCAATGAGACTTTTGCACCGGTTAACAGGTAGTTTGCCCATTCTTCCTGTGCAAACTGCTCCAGCTAATTCAAGTTTGATGAGTGGCTTCTCCAGAATGCAAGGCCACTTCAGAATAGTGCAATATTTTACTCATTCTTGGGTGCATTTAGCTGTGTGTTTTGGGTCATTATCCTGTTGGAGGAACAATGACCTGGGACAGAGCTCTATGACACTGGGCAGTACATTTCACTACAGAGTGCCAGGAAAGTCTTGAGATTTAATTGTATCCTGCATAGATTCTAGGCACCCAGTGACAGATGCAGAAAAGCAGTCCCAAAACATAATCAAGCCTCCTCCGTGTTTCACTGTAGGTATGGTGTTCTTTTATTTGAAAGCTTCATTTTGACGTTGGCAAACATAGAGCTGATGTGACTAGCCATAAAGCTCTAGTTTTTACTAATTTGTCCAAAGGACATACTCCCAGAAGGGATGTGGCTTGTCAATATGCATTTTAGCAAATTCCAGTCTGGCATTTTTTTGTTTTTCTTTCAAAAGCAGAGTCCCTCTGGTCTTCTTCCATGGAGCCCACTTTTTCTCAAAAAGTGATGGATGTTGCAATCTGAAAGTAATGTACCATCACCTTGGTGTTCAGGTTCTATCTCTTTGGCAGTAATCCTTGGTTCTTTTTCTATCATTCGCACCATTCTGTTTTCAATCTAGGGGACAATTTTCCTCTTGCAGACGACCCTCTCTCCCTAGCCATTTTCTAGCTAAAAAAATCCCTGGCTAACAAAATGGTGAAATACTACTAAGAATCATCTCACAGACAAGGATTAAGGACTGCAACGTCATGATTTTCTTGGAAACATGTCTTAACAATAGCACACCGGATAATGCTATCCGCCTTGAGGGTTTCCAGGTTTTCCGCGCTGAATGGCTGTTAAACCTACATTGAGGACAGTCAAAGTTTGGGGTCGGACTCATCACTACTGCACCAGTTTTAACATACAGACCCGAAGCAGTCAACTGCGTTCCAGATGAAATGACTTTCGACCAGTTGCACTCACGTCCAGCAAAAAGGCTGGTCTTGGTTCATCTTAATTCCTGCCTCCCTCCAAATCTGGACCCAACGCCCCCACAGGTCTACAGAGGACGCCATCTACACAACTGGACAAAACCAACACATATGTGAGGGTGCTGTACATAGACTTCAGCTCATCTAGGCTGGTTACCAATTTCCATGACCTTGGAATCAGCCCTTCTCTTTGCAGCTCCAACAGCTTTGTCAAGTTCGTGGATGACACCACAGTGGTTGTTCTGATCTTTGACAACGTTGAGTCAGCCTAATGGCTAATGGCTTGGTGCGCAGATAACAGCCTAGCCCTCATCCCCAAGAAAAACAACAAACTGATTTTGGATTACAGAAAGTCTAAAAGCTGTATCCATGCCTCAGTGGGACCACAGTGGAACAAGTGGCCAGCTTCAAATTCATGGGTGTCCACATCTTCAAGGACCTCTCCTGGTTTTTCAACACCTCAACCCTGGTCTAAAAGGCGCTTTAAGGAAGGCCGCCATCAGGCAAGCGGTACAGGTCTCTTCATTCCCGCACCAGCAAGCTTAGGAACGGTTTCTTCCCAACTGCTGTTACCCTGCTGAACTCTGTGACCCCAAGCTGGTCTTACCTGCTCCACTACCTCTTGCTCGGCACATTGCTACATTATTTATTTATTTGCCATTTGCACAATACATACTGTTTGTACTTACTATTGAATATTTACACTTTGTAACAATGTTAAATTGCACAATTGCACATTACTTAGCTATGCCAATTGTGCATCCATACATACGCTTCATTTAATTTTGTAGGCTCATATATTGGAGCATTTTGTACATAGACACACTGCTCTGCATACCATTTTAGCACTGCTCTTTTTGGCACTTCTGGTTGGATGCAAACTGCATTTTGTTGCACTGTACTTCTACTGTTCAAGGACAATAAAGTTGAATATAGTATAATCTAGACCACTGAAGGTGTGCTGTGGTATCTGGCACCAAGAAGCTTGCAGCAGATCCTTTAAGTCCTGTAAATTGCAAGGTGGAGCCACCATGAATCTTCCACAGAAGCTTGATTGGATTGAGATGTGGATAATTCTGGGGAATATGCATTCCAAGTCAACACCTTAAAGGCAGTTTTGGACATGCTCTGACCCAGTCGTCTAGCTATTACATTTTGCCCCCAAAATTGCTTAGATTCTTGTGCTTATGATTCCCACTGACAGGTGATGTCAGGGTTTTAGTGGTATTCACTTCCCCTGTCAGTGGTCATAGTGTTGATTGGTGAATTTGTGCATGCTGCTTTTTGGGTTCTTGGTTTTGTGATTTTGACCGACATGCATGTGTTCTTTTGCCTGAAAATACCCATAGCAGCTGACCACGCGTCTTCTAATACAATCACACTCCAGGATACACAGAAGACACTGGTCACTGGAGGCACCAAATCAAAGTGATCCAGTCCTAATCAGTGGCTTGTGGTACTGGGGACCCACGTGACACCATCTTCACAACTATTACTCACTGGATCATCTATCATTGGTATTGACTTATAGACAACTGCTCGACTCCACATCTGAGTGCACCCTACTGTATGGAATGTGAATAGAATAGAGTGTTTCTCAATTTCTCTATCATTTTTTCCTATTTCTTCCCAGTCTCTGCTTCTTTCTGTCGATCTCTCTCCCAGCCTATCGCTCATTCCTCTTTTCCTTTAAGACAGCATGCCTGTGTTCCCCTCCCTCGATGGGGGGCGTCTACCGTCTCGGTAAGAACAGGCAGACATTTTGGCTTGTGGCAGGGAACCTGATGGCACAAATACGACTGCCATCAATCATTCTAAGAAGCCCAGCAGCGACAGAGCCTCTGATCAGTACAGCAGCACTCACTCACAGGCACATTTAAAGACACATGCTCACTGCAGTTAGATTACACCAGAGAGACTGTTGTTGAGGAAAAGTGACAGGGACATCACCTGAAAGAGACATTGACAGACATATTTCCATATCAGTGCTAAAGGTGATCATTCCTCCCAGACAAAACTGATACAAGTTGAGTCTGTGGACGCAGAACCAACTGAAAGTCAAAAACTAACTCTGTTAACCAGTTTTACAGGAATTACTACTGGACGCATAAATCAGAAATCAGAATAGAGCAGAATTCATAAACAGACAAAAAAGAGCAGAGAATAGTCTGAGTCTGTAGGAGGTTGATTAACATTTAATAAAGATCCATGAACTCTGCTCAATCACTGGGGAGGACGTCTAGATGGCTGGAGCGCCGGTGTGGACGAAGATGCTTGTGTAATGCTTAAGAGAGAAGAAAGGTCATAACTCAAGGGCAAAGATTAGTGTGCATCTGCTATCATTTGCTCCCTGTAGACCCACACCGTTCTCATGCATCTCCTGACAGACCCACCTCCAGATGTCCAATGGGTCCAGGTCAATAGAGAGGAATTACCATTTACCCACAAAAATATGTTTAGCTAGTGGGAACCAATAAAATCAATGGCGCTGAGGAGAAAGCAGATCTTCATTGACCTTTGACAAAACAAGCAATCATCACATGCATAAGGAGTAAAGGTTGTTGCAGGCTTTATAGAGGAGATATGTATCGGTAACATTGCTGCACCTGCTATTGTTATGCCGTCCTTCATGTAAACCACTGCCAGTCAAAGGATTTAATTTACAAGACAAAAGAGAATATTTATGAATTTAATAGAATATACTTCAGTGACAGAGTAGTAGATGTTCCTTACTGTGGACATGGGCAGGAGCCAAAGAGCAATAAGGCGGTCTTGTCCCTGTATCTGAGGACATATCAGACACATCCTAATTTAAGTCAATCTTAAAAAGAGTAGGAGAAATTGTGGTGCAGCGCCCGAAAAAATAGAGAGTGAATTGAAGAGATTAAACATTTTATATTAAGAGAGACCGAGAAAGAAAGAGAGATAGATGGGCAAGAGAGAGAGCAAAGACATTGGAGAAAAAAGAGAGTTTGACTGGGAAGACAGGAGTAAGAAAAACAGGTGAAAGTGCGACTTAGGGGTGACGTACAGTGAGAAAGGGGGGCAAAAGTGAGAAGAAAAAATGGAGACAGAGACAAGGGAGAGAAATGATGGAGAGAGCGTCTGGGGAGAAGAGCAACTGGAGAGAGCGAGCGACTGGGGAGAGACAACAACGGGGGGAGAAAGCAACTGGAGAGAGAGTGCGACTGGGAAGAGAGCGACAGGCAGGAAAGAGAGAGAACCAGGGCAGAAAGAACAACGGGGGAGAGAGAGAAAAAGAAAAAGGCAGCCCAGGTGGGCTTCATTGTGAGTGAGTAAGTTTAATAATGCTAATAAGTGGCTTTTAAGCCCTGTATTACAGTATGGTGTCTGCCAGAATTCAGAGAAAGGGACACTGCTGAAAAGTGTGAGAGAAAACGTGTTTCAATCCATATACTTGCGCCCTAAGTAGCATGGCATTTAAGTATGCAAAAAATATTTTATTATTATTAGTTTTAAGTACATGACATTTCTTGAATTTAGTATTCTACAAACTGTTCTTCTCATTTTGGCATTTTGTCTGTAAAATGTGCACACTATACAGGAACAGAATTGTATTATCATGCCTACATGTGCAAATACAGATTTCCAAACTGAATTTTTCTTTTGCCTGCGATGTTACAAAAAATGACATTCCAAAAGAAAAAACAACTGTGTCCAAACAAGTCCCTTGCCTAAGCTTGTTCTAAGTCATGTGTAGTATGATCAGTACACAGGTTGTAGATTTGGTAAATGGGTAGGCCGGGAAAGAAACTATTTGTGTGTGTGTGTGAGCTTGCATGCATGGACAGCTGAGCACACATGCATAATATTTTGCATCCTTATCAGTACTGTGGAATGGGCTGCCACCCTGTTTCACACTAGCCTACCGTTTGAAATGCCGCAGCGCTCTCAGGTTGGCAGTGCCAGTCCACAGCCTCCGCCTGCTGTGCCAGGCTGACTTTGGAGCTTTGGAGATGAGCCAAATCTGCACTGCACCTCAGCATTCACTGATCCAGAAAGCCAGCCAACCAGAATGAACAGCAGCCCAGCATGGACTTTCCTGATTCCATGTGGTGGACAGGAAAAATCTTAATGTGTGACTTGAATAATATAGATATATATTTACACTCTACAATGTAGACCAATGTGCACAATGCTACACACACATACATACATGTGTACAGATACATTTACACTTGCACAAAACATGCAGAATATTTATATACGTACCAAGAAATAGACACAATGAGTGGTGGGGATAGAAGGGGAGAGAGTGAGATATAGAAGAGTACAGAAAGAAAGCTAAGAGACAGAAAGGGAGAGAAAGAGAGAGCACACCAGGCACTAAATCAATAGTAAGGATTCAGCCAAGACATGTAGCTGTGGGCTGTGGCATGCGTTGTCAAGGTGACAGGAGCTTGGAGCTCTGCGGGCTGTGTGATGAATCGGTGGAGGGGGAACGACCCCTGATCCAAAGGCTGGCTGTTCTGCTGCTTTGCTTGGGGCTGTGGGATACAGCATGGGGGCATTGTTCAGGCTGCGTTAGCCAGCACGTTAGCTGCCCGCTCCCACTGGGAAATACACACATACTTTACTGAAAGGTCTACATCAGTCTGACGCGATACTGCCCTGACCTCAGCAGAGATTTCACAGAATTTACACAGAATCAACTCAAATCATGTGATCATGCACAAGTTGGCAAGTAAGCCTATGATGTGAACCATTCCTTCGAAATAAACCAGATTCCTACCGATGGTGCTGGTGCCTCACATTCCATGTCAGAGATAAAGATTGTTGAGAATGAAGCGCACGAATGTAACACAAACTTCCACAATGTGTTCACGCCATCTGCTCAGCTTGGCGCAGACGCTAGTACCCGTGGGTTCTTTCTGATGATGAGACGCCTGCGCCACGCCGAGCAGCCGCCATGTGAGGCGGGTGCCGGGCATTCAGAGGGGTTAGGCAGTGGGTGGGCATCACGGACCTCTCCAGGGGGGCTACTTGGCAGGTTGGCCTGTCTGTATGTCATGGGGAGGGGGGGCTAAAGTATGTGACTCATATTGCAGCGTTACCACAAAGGATAAATTTTTCTCTGAAACCTTTCAGTAATTCTACAGGCACACACGTATACAGACACAAACACGCAGGTAGGCACATGTGGAAGATCTCTTGAGACATCTGAACGGATTTGATATTTTAGCAATACACTTTTCACCGGAGCTGCTGCCTGCACTCATGAAGACTCACTCCTTTAAACCCTTCATCGGCTCTATTCATGCAAAGGCTCCAGTTGCCAACGTGGAAAACAGTATGAAGTTCTCACAGGGCTTTCAGAGCTGAGAGATTCCGGTATGACAAGAAAAAAAACCTTTTGCTCCAACTTGTGAAGAAAATGATTCTCCCAGCTGCGGTCGAACCAGATGCAAACTGGGTTGTGTCTGCCCCACCGTCATTTCTGAGCCTGTGTGTGTATGATAGAGAATGGTACATACACACATTTGGATATCGATCCCTGACAAAAAGAGAGAGACAGAGCTCAGTGGTCATCACAAAGACATAGTTGGGGGGAAGGGTACCTACTTTATATCCACCCAACAAACCCAGGGCTTAGCCACCAGCGGCTCCATTCTGCTTCCCCTGGCCTTGATATCCCTCTTTTGGCCTAAAGAGCCAAGCAGGAAGGCAGGGAGAGAGGGAAGCATGGTGGGGGGAGTTAGGAGGCGGGCAGGCAGGAAGGGAGAGCGACGTTGGTGGGGAGTAAAGCGTTGGGCAGGGAGAGAGGTGTTGGGCGGGTAGGGAGAGAAACTGCTCAGCATGACGCACGGTGCCTCGGCCCGGTGCCGTCATATTTGAATCTCTCTGGGACCTAATTAACTTGACAGCAGGCCCGTTCACGGATGATTCTGCTGCTGTGGTCTGTGTCTGTCCTCAACCAACCGGCCCACATTATCTTTCTATAGCCGTCTTAACAACTTAGCTCCAAAGGCGCTGGGGGAAAATCTATTGGATTGGAATTTGTATTGAGGTGACGCCTGCAGACTGGCAGTGTCCCGTCCACACTGTGTTTGGCCATAAACTTGCTACCGTGCTTTGGTCGACATTAAGGCCAATAAAACAATTTTTGCATTGCTTTCATTTCATAGCAGGTGGTTTTAAATCCTTAACATACATGTAATCAAGTAATACTAAAACATTCAAAGAGGTGAATGTTACTCTAATAATATAGTATGTCTGTCTGTTTTAGCAGAGCCACTAGTAACAAAAAGAATTGGGTGTTAGGTGCTATGAATTGGATCATCAAACAGGGGGCGATGTGGAGCAACCACTGTGTAGGTCCAGCTCTTTAGTGAACGCAGGTGGAGGGAAAACTGTTGCCGCCAACAATATGGCAAACATCCCTTTCCTTTCCTTCTGACCTCTCCTGTCAACAACACTCTCCTTTCTCTAGTCCCACCCCACATGACCTATACACTTATTAACTCTTCGTCGAGCAGAAGTATTACTTCTCACCTCTGCTTATCTTAGAAGACACCTCTACAAGTTTATTTTCTCCTCATTTATCTGCATCGCTCTCTGCTTTGTTGCTCCTCTCATTTTCATCTCCAACATGCCAGGTTTTTCTGTGTTGCATGTCATTCTATTCTCCTCAAGTTTCTTCTCTCTCCACTTTATCTTGTTCAGTGTCTGACTCGTTCCCTTCAATCTCTCTCACATCTCAGCCATCTCTCTCACATCTCAGCCTCAGTCTGTCTCCATCTCATCGCCCCTTCCTCTCTCATTCCCCCTTTCTGAACACATTTCTCAGTTGGATTCCTGCACCCCATGGTTCCTTCTCTAAATTCCCTTCTCATTATTGTTAAACATGTGCTCTTGATGCTGTTCAGGGAAAGCAATGGGCGTGAGTGTAACCTAGGTTCAAAAGGCAATAAAGACAATTAAATCCCCTTCTTTAGCATTTCAGGAGGGAGGAGACCATAAAAGTGAATTTATGCCAATGAGTTCCCTGCAACAAACACACCATTTGTGTCGATTTGTTTTCTTTCTCTTGTCAAGAAGAAATTCTGACATGGCATATGGAGGGGAAAGAACTAGGATTATGGACCCGGGGTTGTGATGCAATCATTTTGATGCTCTGCTGGTCTGGCTAAGCTTGTCCACATCAGCTTGGTGAAGTACGGCAGCCAGGAAATATTGAATCAGTATGTTCCGAGAGCTTTTTGTTTTGCTATTTCGAGCTACATTGCCTTGCCTAATGACAAGGCACTGGATCTAACGCTAGCTGGGTGACAGGCCTGTCCTCCTCCCCTGTCACGCACAAACAATTCCCCCAACACACACAAACACACATACTTGCCCCTGTGCTGGCCAGAAAGGGAAGAGCTCCTATCTGCGTAATGACATCTCACGCTTGGTTAGAGATCTGCAGCATAATTAGAGCCCTGGCGGGTGATGGATGGCACCGCAACGGCACGCCACGCTGCCCACCTGACCTTGGCATCATTACGGGACGGCAGGGCCGACTGGACCGGCTCGAGCGCGGGCGAGCAAGCAGCTGCTGGCTTTAATGGGACCATTTGTCCCAACACCACCCCATTCTCTCCCTCAAACTTTTTTCTCCTTCCCGCAATTTCTTATTCCCTTAAATTGATTACACTCTCCCTGTCTGGTCCAACAAGCCTCGGTGGCGTAGTGAAGGATATTTTACAGGGCACACATTATCAGCTTGGTCCCAGTCATGAGAAAGAGATTTGAGAAAGAGAAGAGTCATGAGAAAGAGATGGGACAGTTGAGGGCACAACCCAACATTCCTATTCTTACTGCAAAAGGCACTGAAAGATAATGTTGTTGGGAATAAATTATTTAATGGTACAATCAGAGAATAACATGAGATTGGTACAACACAGTTTCATTGACTTTTGCAATTGCAGGCTCACACTACATATCTCTATGTACCACATCTCCAAAGCAATTATTATAATTACATAATTTTTTTACATATGATAATGCTTTATTTCTGATTCATTTAACAATAGAACAAAACCAAATGAAAATGATCTGAACTTACTTTTTAAATAGGGCTGTTTGATACACTCATTAGAGTCTTTACAAGTGTTTTTTTTTTTTACCACAACTGTATGTAGACCTATGCCCATGTACTGTAGATGTTTTTATAAAAACAAGCTGGGGACAGTAAAACTTCAAGGCTGTTATATCCCTTTCCACAGGCACACACTGGAGCTTTTCATCCAAAGCAGACTCTGTCTGCTTGCTAAGAATGTCTATACTGGCACGAGCAGATGTCCTCCTCTCAGACTCCTTTTCAAGCCTTAAGATGAACACAGACAAAGATACACACCGAAACTTTACAAGTGTGGAGTTTTCCTAGTTAGAGCTGAGGAAAAACCAGCCTCTCAGCTTAACAACAAAACAAATATAAACAATTCAAAATTCACGACATAGGTATCAGGCTCCAAATTGTCTTGGTAAGAATTGGTAGGTTAGGGACTGTCATTATATTACAGTGAGAAAGAAAGTGGGCTACAACACTATTCTTTTAAATGCTAAAAAATCTATACAATAAACACTGAACCGCATCGCTGGCGAGAGGAGGAGCTACAGAGTACCGCAGTGCCAGCCCCTAACCTTGTTGTGCCCCCCTCTGCGGGCAGAACTCACATGCAGACAGCAGGCTGGTGTTGCCCACCCCTCCCTCAACCACCCTCTGCCAGTGGTGCATGTCTCTGGGAGTGAGCTGTCAGGCTCTGAGTGCTCACACTGGGATTGGCTACTGTTTCCAGCACCCCAGCCTCATGGGCTCTACTTCAGGGGCACCATGCCAGGGCTGGACCAGGGTGCCAGCTGTGCTCTGTCTGACCCTAAACAAACAAAGGAGGAAAGAGGAAGGAATGGAGAGAAAGGGAGGACTGCAGAGAGGTTGTTGCTGAGGGATACAGATAGGGAGGGAACGGTAACTAAGAAGGACAGAGAAAGAGTGAGATATTAATGAGGCACTGTGGCTAGAGATTGCTCTCAATGACTTAAACTTCAAGCTTATTGGCATGTACATTTTGGTTTCCTCTTTCTCTGTTTCTTTCTTCTCCCGCTAATAAAGTCCCTCTAATTGTTTACTTTATGTTGCCTTCATGCTGCCCCCTTATTTCCTCACCTCCAATTAATGTCCAACCATGACAGCAGGTGGAAAGGCATTAGCTCACCCAGCTGAGATGAGAAAAACAAACTTGTTGTTGGACTTCCTTTCGATTCAGGGAAACCAAACAGTATTGGGTGAGTATTGCTGACAGAATGTGTCTTTCTTTTCCCAGCGATATCAAACGGTCGCATTAGTTCTATGGCGGGAGTTAGTTAGGCTGATCCAGACAGCTGTCATGGTAACAGATGTCTATTCTGTTCCGAGGTGCCGCTATGCTCCGCAGAGACGCCTGCCAACGCTGTTTGATTGTGACTCCCTATGCATCTCACCAAGTGTGGCTTTCCTTGATGATTTCCAGCACAAAGAGGGCCTACCACCACCACAGAACCACACAATAGCTGGATTGGTTAGGAAGGAATCACTCTCCACACACTGTATCTTCAAATGCACGTGACAGTAGTCAGCCACCTGAACTATATCAGCACCAGATGTGTGGTCTACCCCTCCCCTAGCTGTATCTAAGACAGATAAATGGCAGTGGATATTTCTCAACTAGCCACACACAGAGCATTCAATTGTGTTATGCGGTAGGGTTGTTTGTGGTCAAGTGGGACGCATTTTGGTAAAACGCAACATAGACATATCAAAATGGGTTGATCGCAACTCAATTTTGTTTAGCTAAATGTTTATGGTGAAATAAAGTGCTTTTTTTCAATGAATGCTACATCTATTCAAACACCACCCTTCTTTAAGTATTTTTCTGGTTTAGAGAGAAACATTGGTAGGTGAATTTGTACATACCATTCAACAATTAATTGGATTTCAAACAGACCACAAATATGTTAAACTATAATATGTTCTCTATTATTTAATTTTCATTCTAATTAAGAGTTGAACATTTTTACATAATCATTGGGAAGCCTCTCTGTATAAGCATTCAGATTACTTGATACTCCTCTATAGGCCTTCTTATACTTTCAGAGATTAAACATCCTTCCTTCCTTTCCTTTACTGCCCCACTTAACCTTGTACTGTCTGGTTAACAGTGCAGAAAATATGATTTGTATAAAACCGGATATGATGAGATTTTAAAAACATACCCACTCTGATGTCACACCAATTTATGTCCAGAACATATTCAGCAACAATAAAATATACATTATTTTGATTGATTTGCAAAATTGACAGAGTACACTACCAATCTGTATGCCCCATTTAACCTGATGTAACCCTATCTTTCACTGTTGTCAATGTTTGAAGTTGACCTCAAGACATCCCACGGAGCCATTTCTTAAGAGTTGTCAACTACGGTTGTAAGGATACACCAAATGTCAATACTATTATGAGGTGACTGGTTTTATTTGGAAGATATTTTATTAAAAAGCAAAGATGGCAGCCAACAAAGGAAGGTGTGCAATACAAAGGACAAACGCTGGTACAAGGAGAGTATGTGATCCTTTACATTTTTATTAGTATTTACCTTCAGTGTATCAACAGCTGGAGATAAAATGGCCAAGCTTTTCATTGCTTAGTCCTGGGGGGAAGATCCTCAGGGGGTCCAGTAAGGTTGGCTGGTTCAAATCTATATTTCATCAAGATTCGGAAGTTACCTGTGAAGAAAGCGGACTCAAGAGTCAGTCAATAGAAAGGCTCTTCCGACCTCCATTGTGACAAATGCTTATTGAATTTGGCAAGCAAGACTATCAATAAGGAGACAGCAGCTAGTTAACACAACAGAGCCTTATAAGAGGGTGTCAAGCAGATGAATGCCTGAGCAGCATGTTTGCAGATTGGGGAAATGTGTGCAGACGGAGCCCTAACAAGCTTCATTCTGGTAGGGTGAAGAGCCATCTTGCATTGACCTCTGACTGCCACCCCAGTATCTCCAACACACAGCCCCCATGTGGCACTTCACATCTCCAGGTGAGCTGAGACTGAGACGTGAAGACGCAGGCCAGCTAAGGTCACAGACGGGAACACTCATTCCCGGTGCTTTGGTTTTCTTGCAATCACCAGTCTCACGAAGAGGAAAGGCCGTAAGGGGATTTTAAAGCTGGAGATGTCATTATTTTCTTGCGCACATTTAGGTCCACTGTCTAGACACCAGCTTAGAGAATGGAAAAGACATGGACCAAAGACTAAGTGGTATCTGCCAAGAGGAGACTGACTGAAATAGAAACAATGGAAGCAACTAGTTGCAGTAATCACCAAGATTGGCTCATGACAGAGAATGAATCACTGTTTTAAATGAAGGAAAGCTTGAGATCACACACACAAACCCATAATAATGTCTCGACATTATTCTACAGCTTTTCACACAAAGCATTCCAACAGATTATGAGAAGAGATCCCTTTTCTACAAAGGCACAGCAGTGATGTGATTCAGAAAGAAGTCCTGAGGTGTTAGATTTGAGTTATGTATGAGCTAGAGCTCCATCTACTGTCTAAGGTGGATATTGCAAAAACTTCAGAAACAGCAAAAAATTACATCCATCGAGAATTTGGTACAGAGAATTATGGTACAGTAATGTTAAAAGTGCTATGATGCACAACACAATGGTGAGTGATAATGAACAACTATTATTAATATTATTATTTTTTTTAATTTATGATTTCAACAAGAACACAAATTTGCTTTAGCTCTGTCGAGGTTGATTTGAGATATTTACCTTTTCTTGCTGGTTTTCTGTATTCTAACAATGATTCTGCAATGTGATAGTAGACTTAACTATCTGATCGTGTTTGTTGCTTAATTTGAAGTTGTATGTGATCATACCCAATAGTAGAAATTAATATTATACTTAAAAAGCTGCTCAAATGGTACAAGCAAAAGCTGAATACATTCCTTAACTTAGAAAAAAAAAAAAGCAAAACAAGTATTTATTTCACAAAAAGCAATAAACAGACTTTTACTATAAAATAACCTGTAAGCAGAAGAGAACAATCATTGCAACAACAAAAAAGGAATAGCTATACGCCATAAACAAAAAAAGCATAACTGATCCTCCACCTCATATCTATGATGTGATAAAAGTGCTCCCTGAGAACCAGGAGAAGTAAATGTGGCCTATGAAAGCTGCTGGATTTTGTACTGTTGGCTAATCTAAGTGTTTAGCAGCACCCTCTCTAGACAGCCTGTCCGCCTCTTCGTTTCCTAGGAACCCAGCGTGGCCTGGGATGTGCAACTGGACAGAGAAGAGAGAGGATTCAAAGTTAGAGAGTTACTGTTGAAGCCTATCCAGCACACAATCACAGAGTTCCTCGTCAGCTAGAACTAGATAGCAGGCCCTGGTGGCGTGACAGAATTATCTGGTTTTGAATGGCCGTCACAAATCTGATAAAGCCTCCTGGATAAAATTCTGCTCAATGACGAAGCTTCACTGACAATACCACACCAGCTGCCTGTGAGGACCTTCAGACACGGCCAGAAGCTCCAAAATCCTCCTAACCAATAGCCCCAATTGGATATTAGAAGATTATGAAAGAAACCATTTGAAAAAGTAATGTTTTTGGCAACGTTTACCATTTTAAACCCAAACAGCCTTCCTTACTCCATTCCATTAATGGCAAGTGTGTGCATGCAAATCCTTGGAAGAGCCTACAAGGCAGGGGGCATATTCAACACCATATCACTCATGCCTCACCCATGGACATAATGAGCTTCAACGACTAGAAGGAGATGGAAGGTATTCCATTTGATAAAGAATGTTCAAATAAAAAGTGGCCCCACACAAGATTGTGACCCGTTTTAGTGGAGGGACCTATTCTAGTCACTTGGGGGAGCTGCATCTCTGAATATAAACATGTAAAAAGCAACAAGGATCATTTGTATTTACCCATACAACCTCCAGCTTTGAATTTAACATATCAAGTTTTTCAAAGTCTTCCTTGTTGGTGACTTTGCCCCCAGATTTCAGCTTCCAGTTGTTAAGCTTCCAGTTCTTCACCCAGTTTGTGACACCTGAAGGAAGCAGCAGCATTAGCAGGACTAATCGATAACCACCGTTGTGGTCCAAATCATTTAATGAAGCTAGGTTGGCCAGAGTGAAGAATTTACTGTAAGCTTACACTACAGCTAGTTTGATATGTTGCAAACAGGTTGGTACCTTTCGTACAGTTAAACGGTTGGTGTAAAGGAGGGAAGTCACACTGGTTTGAACCCAGTGCGTGACAGTGATGAAAGCTAAGCTGTTAGCAGCATGATGTACCGTTTATGGTGAACTTGCTGTCTGTATAGAGCACCAACTTCTTGATGTTCATCTCTTTGGCCTGCTCCAAGGCTTTACAAGCTGCCTGTGTCGTTCAGAGGCCAAAACGTGAGATTACATTGCGTGTGGTAACAATCCTATAAGCACTGACAATCCAATGTGATTGATAATAATAGCAATTAGATTAAGCATGTTCACAACAAAGGAAACAAAGGGGAAAAAAACTAAGGAGAAAAAAAAGATTACTGGCCTGTAATTCTGCTCTTTGATTAGTCTGTCTTCCATGCAGTGGTTCAGCTACATTCCTACAAGAAAATAAACATGATAATCTGCATTCTATTTAGGCAAACCCTCTTGTGATTTCATTCACTGCAGGCCTCAGTCAACTCACAGAGGATGGTTACTTCCCCAGAACACGCCAATGCCAGCTCGGGCCACGGACTTCCCATTTCCTAAACAGCAGCCGTCTGTGTACACCACCACCGCATCACCTGCAAGGGTAGAAACATCAACCGTCTCATCATGACGTTGGTTTAATCATCTTCCACAAAATAGAAGGATCTAAAATCTGCAAGGGGAACACAATGTCTATTCACCCATGTATGTGAATCCATCACAGTTCTTTGAAGATGCACCAATTTCTTGGGATGCCTCCTGGGATGGTTTAGCTCGTTTGGCAGGGGACACCTCTTTCTCGTCTATGTGATCGTAGTTCCTCTTCTGACCAATCGGGATATATTCCAAGGCCTTTGGGGCCATTCTAGGGAGTGTAGCCTCATAGCTGGCTCCTGAAATATTGTAACTTGGTCTCAGTACTAATCTGGCTCTGCCTGGCTGTGCCTGAATGTTAGACTATTTGTGTAAATGTAAATAGACTGCCAATTCCTAAAACAAGTAACGACAGCACCTAATTGTCATTTAAAACCCTACCCTCTGACACTGCTTCGCCTCGGACAAATGCCCAAGCCTCTTTTTCTGCTCCAAATTTCTTGAAACTGGCACTTGGAAACTTGTCAACCTGGCTCTTACATTCATCCCTGAAAAAGTATTGCATACACCTTAATGAAAATACTACAAATGTGTATAAAGACACTACAGCTAGCTTAAGTCACTACATCACAACTTACCAAGTTTTGTAAACTCCGGGTTTGAAACCATTCCTCACAGCGTAGAAGAATTTCACTTTCGGCATCTCTTGTGTGCCAATAGAGACAGCTTTGCGCACTACACTATAGAGACCGGTCAATCTGAACATCACTTTCAATTAAACTGAACTACGTGGAAGCACCGGTCATTGCACTTCTTAACTTGAGCAATGTGAATACACTGAACAAATTAACCGTGTTGAAATACAAGGACAACAATTGGATAGCAATCACTGGAAACAATACAGGCATGTCAGTTAATAGTGTAGCATTCTACGTAATAAAAAAACAAACACATTTACCGAAATAGTTATAACAAGGGTAATGTGAACCATATACAACCACAAAAACTAGCATGACATTTTCGTATCTGTACCTATATAACTTACTTTAAACGTTATAGCGGTGGTAATACGATGCGAAGCGTTAGTAGAAGAAAAAAGTAGTATCATAAATAATACTACTTCCGTGTTCCCATGATTCTTTACAGGACGCGCTTTTATCCGCCTATCGCGAGAGCCCGGTCTCTTCCCTGGCCGTCGGTAACTGAGGTTGGTAATGTTAATGCTCCCACTGGTCGGAATATGTTGTCAAAAATGTTGTAAATGTCCATCAATTTCAATTGTTTTTACATGCGAGTTCATGTGATAGTTTAGATACGTTAGATTGTTATATTTGTGATGTTGGATGGCTGTTGTGTAAGGATTTATGAGGGGTTTCAGGGTAGACCTAACGTGAATCTACTGGAAGGATGGACCGATAGCTAAACCTTGGTTTGAGGCCCATGTGTTCCTGGAAGTAGTGTCTGCAGTCTGTCGTTAAATCGCTTTTTAAACCGTAAACTATTTTGTTTGGTGGTTACTGTTATGAATCTTGAAATGTGGTTTATGTTTGGGTACGTATACACTCCGAAGTAAATGGCTAATTTACGTTAGCCTTTTGAAAGACAACATGCTAACGCTAGTACAGTAATTGCGGCAGCATCGTAGCTAGAATATTAGCTAGCGTAGGGACATGTGTTCAATGCTTGGTAGTTAGTTCAACCGATGCAATGTAGTGACGTTTACATTGTTTGCGAGGTTGTTTTTAGAACATTTCCACGTCTGTACTGGCAGTTTAACGGTCCGTATTCTCAAAATGAACTAGCTGATAGCGTAACTACATTTTGCCATTTGTCTGTCTGGTAATTTAGGCGAGGGCATTGACATGGATGACTTGCTAGTGATGTAGTTAATCCAGTAATGTCCATTGAATACATACAAAGACTTAACGCATGTTCACATGTTTCTTTGCCTTCCAGAGACATAGGCCATGTTCAGTACCAGCGCCAAAATTGTAAAGCCGAATGGCGAAAAGCCGGATGAGTTTGAGTCGGGCATTTCCCAGGTAAGTTGATGGCCATTATGTAAACTGTTAAATGTTTCCCCCCCTCCCAACTTAAAACGTTCTTCGTTACCTGGCTACTGTGGCGTTAGTATTTAAGTCTATCTTTACAGGCTCTGCTCGAGTTGGAGATGAACTCTGACATGAAGGCTCAGTTAAGGGAGCTGAACATCACTGCTGCAAAGGTGAAGTTCTTTTCCTGTGTTGTTGATGTCTTGTGTCTATTAGTCATAATTGTAAATAAATGCCAATTTTTGTTTTCTTGCTAGGATCTTGTGATTCTAAAGAGCTTTGTCTTGTAATTTGAGTTTAACCCCAATGTGGACATCCTGCGAGGTTGCTCTTGCATGGCTCTGTTCTTGTGGCTTATGGGAGCGTAGCACTTCAGTGCTGTGACGTACAGTCCCGTTCCACGACGTTGGAGAGCAAGCTTTGTCCCCGGCCCTAGGGCTGGTGAGGACGGCGTTCTGTATATTCCTACATCTTCCCAGAGCCCTTGGGCTGTGACTGGGGGGCTAAACCATGCAGTGTCCACTCAATAATACAGAAAACTAAATCACTTAATGGTTTTGTACCGATTTTGTCCCACCTCTTAATCATTCAGTACCTGTGAGGAACAGGGGTCTAGGATGGTATGAAATTGTTTATTTCCTCTGGTTTTTGTAACTAAACTGGTATTTTCTGACTTAGGAAATTGAAGTTGGTGGTAGCAGAAAAGCCATCATCATCTTTGTCCCCGTGCCCCAGTTGAAATCTTTTCAAAAGATTCAGGTGCGGCTCGTGAGGGAGCTGGAAAAGAAGTTCAGTGGCAAACATGTAGTCTTCGTTGCGCAGGTAAAAATATGGTGTAGTGTCCTGTTGGGTTGCCTTTTGGAGGAGCTGTTTACTGCCAGTCCAAGGACATTTACAGTTTGTTTTAAGTGCGGTCTCATTAGGGCTTGATGTTTTTTTTTGTCAGATTAGTTTTTGTGCTATGTCAGAATGATTGTCTTGTCTGATTTCTTACCAGCTATTATGTTTGACAGTAAAACATTAACTCCTGCATATGCTGTGTAATACTTTTCAAATTAATGTTCTTGGTATGTGGTATATATCAAAATGTACTTTACCTTTTGTGACGTTTGTTACAAATTACAGATCTTACAATGTCAGCTGTCATTTTAGGTTTTGTAGGTTGCCATGGTAATGGATTCATTGCTCTTTTTGGACCGTGAGTCTGTCACGCTCTAGCTTGAATCCAATCAATCTTTGCTTACAATTGCAGTTTACTGTAACTTTATAATGCCACAAAGTTTGTTAACAAAACCGCAGACAATCAGGCTTAAATATAATTTTATGTACCATTGTTTTGTGCATGTATTCTAAATGTTTGATTAAGGAATAACCTTGACTATCAATCTCTGAATACAATGTTGGAGGCAAACGCATGCACTACACATGAATTGTGACAAGAAAATAACGCTACCAACTAGCAGCTGAATTCTAGACCATGCAGTCTCTGTAGTTGGTGCTAAAAACAGATTTATAAAAAATTTCAATTAAGATAAGTCTACCTTGTCCGAGTAAATACTTTTTCTTTTTTTACTTATTACTGACAAGCATTAATGTCAAGCCTTAAATACCAACGTGGACATCCTGTGAGGTTGCTCTTACATGGCTCTGTTCTTGTGGCGTATGGGAGCGTAGCACTTCAGTGCTGTGACGTACAGTCCCGTTCCACGGCGTTGGAGAGCAAGCTTTGTCCCTGGCCTTTGGGCTGGTGAGGACTGCGTTCTGTATATTCCTACATCTTCCCAGAGCCCTTGGGCTGTGACTGGGGGGCTAAACCATGCAGTGGACATTCATATTTCTAGTGCTTAGATTTAAGATTATTGTTGTGGTGTCTGTTAATCTTTCATGCATTGATTTCACTTCTAGAGGAGGATCCTGCCCAAACCCACCAGGAAAAGTCGCATTAAGAACAAGCAGAAGCGTCCCAGGAGGTAAGTTAGTCTCACCTACATGGGCACCACTGCATGCCTAATAGAAGACAAGTTGCTAATTTATAGGGTTATATTGGTAATTCCATATTTGGACCCGACGTGGACATCCTGTGAGGTTGCTCTTACATGGCTCTGTTCTTGTGGCGTATGGGAGCGTAGCACTTCAGTGCTGTGAAGTACAGTCCCGTTCCACGACGTTGGAGAGCAAGCTTTGTCCCTGGCCCTAGGGCTGGTGAGGACTGCGTTCTGTATATTCCTACATCTTCCCAGAGCCCTTGGGCTGTGACTGGGGGGCTAAACCATGCAGTGTACAACCAAACTACTTTTGTAATTGGATTTTACTGAATATATGGTTTCAAGACAACTACAGATAAAATGCTTAATCAACCTTTCCTTGTTTAAAACTGATGGTTTGTTTCTAGCAGTTGCATGTGTTCAATGTGCATAGCATATTGAGCTTCTCTTAATGTGCATTCAAATTGTTATTCTTTGGGATTTTGAATCATATTGAAAGACGTTTATGCTACGCCTACCGTTTCTACTTACATGTCTAATCCATATGTGTTTTTCCAGTCGTACTCTTACCGCTGTGCATGATGCCATTCTTGAAGACCTGGTTTTTCCCAGTGAGATTGTTGGCAAGAGGATCCGTGTGAAATTGGACAGCAGTCGGCTCATCAAGGTCCACCTTGACAAGGCGCAGCAGAACAACGTTGAACACAAAGTGAGTGTCATGTAGTGTTTGCTTAGTTTACCCACCTTAACCCCAACGTGGACATCCTGTGAGGTTGCTCTTACATGGCTCTGTTCTTGTGGCGTATGGGAGCGTAGCACATCAGTGCTGTGACGTACAGTCCCGTTCCACGACGTTGGAGAGCAAGCTTTGTCCCTGGCCTTTGGGCTGGTGTGGACGGCGTTCTGTATATTCCTACATCTTCCCAGAGCCTTTAAGCTGTGACTGGGGGGCTAAACCATGCAGTGTACAACTGAATGTGGCATGTCTTGTACCAAGTGTATTTTGAATGCAAAAATGCTTAGACCTATGGATGTCTATGCGAATTTCAACCAGTGGCTGTCTTTTGTTTTCAGGTTGAGACTTTCTCTGGTGTCTACAAGAAACTCACAGGAAAAGATGTTGTTTTTGAATTCCCAGAATTCCAACTGTAAAGTGCAGATGACAGAATAAATGTTTGCTTTCTGTGTCATTGTTTCTGTCTGATTTCTATTCATTGAGCAGTTGGTCAAGTCTATACATTAAGTTCTATTAAACAATTGTTATTAACTTGGTTTACCCAGTGCCACTGTATAGTCTATTTTTCATTCTGTTCCCTAAGCAGTTGCTGGGCGGGTGGTTTGAGTTGGCTTAAAATTTGTGCAAAATGTACAAATTGACTCTAGATATGTTGAACAGATTTGCAGTCATTTCTCACTCAATTTACAATTATCCATATACATCATACAATCTGGTCACTGCTACCACAGTGCTGTGGGTTCAAAATAGTCTCTTATTTCCTTTTCATAGCCTGCTTAGGGGTTCCTGCCCTGTCAGATGGTGCTGGAATGTTGTGGCATGAGTACTTTTTTTAAGGCTTATTATCTTTTCCTGGCGGTGCTAGGAATATGAGGACCGATATGCTTCATCCAACGAGACTGACCAGCCATGATGTGCTATGGTTTCCACCCGCGGTTGTAGTAGTAGCACTTACATTTGAGGCAAGTGCGTATCCTGCTGACTGTTAAGAAGACGTAATCTAACTGGTAAACCATGTGTGCTACTGCAATCGATATTAAGGTTTCGGTTGCGCCAGGTGAGTTGATATTTATGTATGGAAGCTCACTTGCTCTGTTCAACATTGAGTGAGGCAAAAACATGGATACAGACTTATGCTTATGGAGTATTTTTTGTTAAACCTGCTTGTTCTGTTCACTCTTAACTACTACAAATCTGAAATGTAATGACATTCTGTGATAATTATCGGAGACCCCAGTCTGAATTGAGTCAACTGCTGGATGTGCATGCATCTGCCCTTAACCCCCCTATGTGGCAACGTATTGTTATGCGTTTTAAAGCTTTTTTTTTTATTAGCACTTTTTCGAAGTCACGTAAGTCATGGGTTATCTGCCCCCTCAGCGACGTTATCACTTGGCGTGTTTATTTGGCTATGTTTGGCCTGGGAGTCGACAGATTCATTAATAAGAGTTGATGAAATGTCATGGTTGATCAATTGCACTCGACGAGGTTAAACTTAACATGTGGAAGTACTTTAGTTGAGGGAGACGTGTATGATATAATCGCCTAGCAACTTGGTGAATTACAAGGACTAATTCATACCATTGTGTCCCAGTTCATCCATTCTCACCCCTGATATTTTACATTTGGTGTTTTTCCTCTGTAAATAAAATATTTCTAAGATTCCATCGTTTCAGTTTGTGTAATGACTCCATGTACTATTTTGAGCTTGTTTTCTAACAAGAAAATAACTAGATTTAGCAGCCAGGAAATTACTGTGATTTGAGGTTGTGTGTTGGTGATACATATGGCAAATGGGAGCATTCAAAATACCAAACCCTGCCCAAGTGATTTCTGGTAGAAAAATAGGATACAGATGCTGCAGATACTACACTGCTCAGAATAAATGAAGGGAACACATAATAATCGCAGTATAACATAATTAGACAATCACTCATACTTCTTAACTGGACAGACAACAGTGATTGTGAATTATTGTCACTTTTTTGGTGCAAATGAAGCACTGGAGAGGCAACAGCAAGACAACACCCCCAAAAAAAGAACAGTTTTACAGGTGGTGGCCACAAACAATTGCTCTCTTTATTCCTCCTGACTGATTTTTCTCTATTTGCATTGTGACTTAGTCATGGGACAAAGAATGCAGCCCATTCAGGTTGCGCAGGTTGTCCAACTCTAGAATAGCACATACTTACACGCCTTTGCTGGAGGTTTTGCTGTCTCCCAGTACATATCTACTCTCGAGCATGAAGGAGATTTTTGCTTGAGGAGAGCTGGACAGGGCCGGAGAAGGGTGTCAATTCAGCAACAGGACAGTTATGCTGAGAACGTTATGCTGCCTGCAACTTCATCCGGCATGATTGGTTTGGCGGTGGGTCAGTCAGTGATGGTCTGGGGAGGTATATTCTTGGAGGGTCGCACAGATCTCAATGGTTAGGCAATGGTTCCCTGACTGCTGTTAGATACCGGAATGACATCCTCAGACCTATCGTCAGAACTTAGGCTGGTGCAGTGGGCCATGGGTTCCTCTTGGTGCAGGACAATGTGGCTGGAGTGTAGGCAGTTCCTGTATGACGAAGGCATTGATGTCATTGACTGGTCCTCACGTTCCCCAGACCCACATTTAATTGAGAACTTCTGGGACTTAATGTATGGGTGCATCCAACACTGCCAAGTAGTGTCACAGTCTGTCCAGGAGCTCACTGATGCCCAGAAAGAGATCCCCCAAAACACCATCTCATCAGTAGAATGCCCAGACATTGTCTGGAGTATATACATGCACATGGGAGCCCATACACATTACTGAGTCACGTTATGCATTACAGAGATGAAATTCACCAGTGACCTGGTCTGACCATATGTCTCCTAACATTGAAGTTGATCCTCACCTCCTGAGGATGCTGGGACAGCTCTGCCACCAGGAACCCCAGGGCCAAAGAGAATATTCCTCTGGAATCAGTATTACAAATCCAATTCCAGATACTCAAATACCAATGTACAGTACTCGTCAAAAGCTTGCACACGCCTTCTGCCTCCTTTGCAGCTCTATCAGGCAGATTGTTACCTTTGTTTTCTTCTGTGAGAATCTTTCTATGTGCTTTAGTTTTCATGATTGCAACTTGAATTGGTAACTGGAGAGCTTCCAGTAAAGCCATTACTTCAGGTCAGTTTTTTACGGGAGCCCCTAGCGTCATAAATCCTCTGTTCTTCAACAATCGTGGTCTAGCAATGTGGAATGAGATGGAAGCATCAAGGTGGCAGGATTATAGGGTGCACCACGCTGAATGCTGATATTAGGCGCCTCTAAGACTGTAAACCATTTGTTCCATCAAGCATATGTAACTTGAGCAGCTCTGTTCATAGTCAAGAGAGTGTGAACAACACGTGGGCGTTTAATGTTAAGCTGTTGGTCCAGAACAAGCTCTCAGACAAGGATCCCAGCCTAGAGCCACTTCATCAAATTTCTTAGGTAGTAGCCCACAGGCTTTTGGTGATCTCCATGGTCTTGTGTCAAAACCGACGTCATGGGTTGGTCATGGGTTCCTTTGCAGCTCGGATGGCCGCATTGTATCTTTGTGTCATGTCCCTTTTTCCCTGTGAGACCAACTGACCTACATAGGTGACCTGTGCCTGCATGATTTGTGCATTGTCAGGGCTGGCCTTGTGACCTTTTACATGTAAATGGTCCAGCAGTGTTTGGAGGTCCCATTCATGCATCATCTCATGCCTATAGGATGTCGTCGACATATTGTATGACAACTGAGGACATTGGAGACATGTCTTGTAGGTGCTTTCACAATGCCTGATGATATATGGAGGGGCTATTATGTGGACCCTGGTGTAGGTGTGTTCATTGATACTGCTGACCGTCTACACCATGGCTAGCCATGGTCTGACATCAGGATGTAGTGGTACTGACCAAAAGCCATTAGCCATGTTAATCACTGAATGTTCTGGTGAAAGTGCGGTGCAAATAGTAGTGTGTTTGCCACCAGTGGGATAAGTTTGGAGATGGTTTAATTGGCATTCCTGTAGTTAACAGTCACACGCCATGCACCTGTTGGTTTCTTTACTGGCCACACCGGGCTGTTCGATGCAGAATGTGTCTTTGTCACAACACCCTTGTTATGTAAATCTTAAATAACTACTTTAGTTGCAGCCATGGCTACTTTGCTAATGGGGTATTGTTCAGTGCACAGTAGTGCTTCACCTTGTAGATGCACAGGGTCCATATCCGATTGAACCCACTAATTCTTTGTGGTAGTTCATATAGGATGTTCTTTCAACTTCATTGTTCCCACTTTACTAATTTGCCATGTCACCTTTCCTTCGTTGATGTTCAATGTGGAGTCCAGTCTCATAATAACATTGAAGCCCAAAATAGGCTGATCGAACGGACCAACCCGCATGAATTGTCATTGGACCAAAAGCAAATGATAATGGTTAAGTATGTTGCATGTTTGTTTCCACCCCCCTCCCACACACCTGTAGCTCTCACTTTTTTGCCGTTGTGCACAGGATATGTGTTTTGCATACGTTGTGTCTACAAAACATCTAACGCGTAATTGTTCTCCAGCAGATCCACATATATCCCATCATGTGTACTCCAGCAGAGATAAGCCATAAGAAGGGGTCTGTTAGTTTCCCTCTGCCGCTTCCAGCAGCCTTTGATGTTGCGTAGGAGTGAGTTCCTTACATTTTGCATTTGCATTGTGTCTTTCGGATTGTAGTCCTTTTTCCAAGTGTCCTGTTTTCTGTTTGAACCTGTGTTGGCAATTTAGTGGCCTTTACGACATTCATACTGCCAATGACCAGAGATTTCACAGTAGTGGAATGCCCTTAGATTCTGTTTTAATCGGGTTTTACATTATTGTTTGACCTGCTTAAGCCTGATGACAGGTGATTTAGTAACATTGTGTTGATTCATGTCTCTATCCAGTCATGCATTAGTTGTTTCTCCATATGTAGCTTTATTCCAATTCGAAATAGTAGCAGCATATGTTTTTCTCAACTCATGGTGTACGGATTGCAAATATTTATGAAGAATACACCATTTGTTATGTTGGTGAGCGCATAATCATCCTCCGCTCCAGGTAAGCCACTGTGCCTAATCACAACAGCTCTAAATCGTTCTTCAAAAGAATGGTTCCTTAGGCTTCTGAGCACATCTGGTTATCTCTCCCCAATTTGTTGTGACATTAATCAATTCTTTGACATATGCCTGTATGAACTTCCATCCATTTCTGTTGTCTTGACCGTCCTCACCTTATGCGGTAACAACTTTGTCTTGTAAAAACATGGATTCTCTATTTGTCAAAACAAATCCAAGTAGTTGTACTCCATCCATTGGATGCAAATTGTAGATGTTCTTGTAGCGTTTTATTGCATCTCATGGCATCATTCCTGTTTCAGATGTTTAGACCATTCATCAAGTTTTTTTGGTTCTGCAGGTTTATGATAGGTAATTAAAACCTTTTTCCCCCTTTGCCTAGTCTCACGAATTTGGACTTTAGAGGTCTGACATTTCTTCCTCATTAGAATCTTCATCTGAGTCTGAAGAGTCCATTCCATGCAGGTCTTTCCATGTCTGTCCCCAGATACCCAACACAATGGCTGCTTTTTTCATTTCAGCTTGAAGGTACAATTGGGAGGTGGTTATCTTCACTGAGGGAGGAGCCATTGTGTCCAATGTATCTCCTTTCAGCTTGGTCAGTTCCTCCTTCGGTATCTGTTTATGTTCAGCCAATGCCCAAACATTTTCTTTCTCCTTCTTTAGAGCTTATTCATTAAATCATTTATTTTTTTGATAATACAATTAAAGACCAGTGTGTTTTTTTGTGATCCATCAGACGTTCTCAGAGTTTTCCCCATGTTTTCTGTATATCACAAAGATTCAATAAATTATTTTTTCCAGGAGCAATGGCTCCTGTGGTCTACTGTGGTCTAATTTCATGCTCTTTTTTTATGCACTCAGCCAATGATTCTGCCATTTCATCTATTTTAGCGTCAAGGGCTGCAGTCCCGTTTTTTCTTCAATACGTTGTTTTAAACCACTTGTCACTTACTACCCAACTAGTAAGCCCTCCCCATCACAACATGGACATTTTTACACTACAATTGGTATCACCCAATTGCATCTACTATAACAGCATACAGTGGAGGAAAAAAACATTTGATCCCCTCCTGATTTTGTTTGTTTGCTCACTAACAAAGAAATGATCAGTTTATAATTTAAATGGTAGGTTTATTTGAACAGAGACAAAATTACAATAAAAAAATCCCCAAAAACTCATTTCAATTAAGTTATAAATTGATTTGCATTTTACTCAGTTAAAAAAGTATTTGTTCCACTATCAATCAGCAGGATTTCTGGCTCCCAGGTGTTTTTTATACAGGTCAAAAGCTGAGTTTGTTACCTGTATAAAAGACACCTGTCCACAGAAGCAATCAATCAGATTCCAAACTCTCCACCATGGCCAAGACCAAAGAACTGTCCAAGGATGGCAGGGACAACATTGTAGACCTACATAAGACTTGAATGGACTACAAGACCATTGCCAAGATCTCCATGCAAGATCTCACCTTGTGGATTTTCAATGATCATGAGAACGGTGAGGAATCAGCCCAGAACTACAGGGGAGGATCTTGTGAATGATCTCAAGGCAGCTGGGACCATAGACACCAAGAAAACAATTGCTAACACACTACCCCATGAAGGACTGAAGTCCTGCAGCGTCCGCAAGGTCCCCTTGCTCAGGAAAGCACAATAGTTAGGCCCGTCTGAAGTTTGCCAATGAGCATCAACTGAACTCGCTTTGTTTGGAGGAGGAGGAATGCTGCTTATGACCCCAAGAACACCATCCCTACCGTCATAGGTGGAAACATTATGCTTTGGGGTTGTCCTGTCCCCTAACCCTAAAGGGACAGAACAAGTTCACTGCATCAACGGGACGATGGTTGGGCCATGTACCGTCAAATCTTGGGTGAGAACCTCCTTCCCTCAGCCAGGGCATTGGAAATGTGTTGTGGATGGGTATTCCAGCATGACAATGGCCCAAAACACACGTCCAAGGCAACAAAGGAGTGGCTCAAGAAGAAGCACATTAAGGTCCTGGAGTGGCCTAGCCAGTCTCCAAAACCGAATCCCATAGAAGATCTGTGGAGGGAGCTGAAGGTTCGAGTTGCCAAACGTCAGCCTCAAAATTTAATGACTTGGAGAGGATCTGCAAAGAGGAGTGGGACAAAATCCCTCCTGAGATGTGTGCAAACTTGGTGACCAACTACAAGAAATGTCTGACTTCTGTGATTGCAAGGGTTTTGCCACCAAGTACTAAATCATGTTTTGCAATGGAGTCAAATACTTATTTTACTAAGTAAAATACAAATCAATTTACAACCTATTTAAAATGTGTTTTTCAGTATTTTTTCTTTGTTATTGTCACCTCCTGGCTGGGGGCCCCTGGCCATCTTTTGTGCCTTGGGCTCACAGCCAGAACGTGCCGTGTAGAGGTGTCTATAGGCACCTCTATGCAACTGTTCAGGGCTCCCCAATCGGAGCTGTTATCAGTTGTCCACACTAGAGGTGGTTTATTGTTTGTGCTGATGCCTCTGTCTGCGGCCGCTGTAAAAAAAATATTGTTTAATAGTTGTTCTGTGGATATGCAAAACATTTTATAAGTAAGTGAATTCACAGTGTGTTTTCTGTTTAGTTGTATGTTTTGCTGCTAGTTTACAGCCCCTTAGTTTTTTGTGTGCAGTTTGTGTTTGTTTTTGTTTTGTTCAAATAAATTCACCTTTCAACCAAAAATTTATGGGATTGGTTCCAACCTTCACTACGGCCGTGACAGTTATTCTGTCTCTCACTGTTTAAATAAACCTCCCATTAAAATTATATGGTATAACCTGATCATTGGTTCTTCAAAAGGTGTAGATTCTGATTCTCCAGCCACTGCCTAGAGGACAGGGTAAGCCAGCAATCGTCTCTTCTTGTCGCAATAGATATTGATTAATTGGATATCAGAACCTAACTTATGCAGCTCCGTTTATTCACAAAATATATAGTACAAGTCGTTTCTAGGGGTTCTCTGTGTTTCTGTTTGGCTTCTTTTTCTCTTACAAAGTTACACAGACTTCTTATACTTTGGCATGGTCCCAAAATACATCTCCTTTGATGTACGGAACACAGGGTATACGCGTGGTGTGCACACTCTAGTACTCTGTTGTGTTCATAAATAGCTTTCTCACACTAGTAAATAAAACCTAAATTTTACAGTCAAGTTTGTCAAACTATGTGTTCTTGTGAGGCCTGGTATGTGGCCTGGCCTAATAAAATAAAATAATGTGTCTGATTGGGTCTGAGGGGTTACCTCCACCCTGATCCAATCCCTAGCCCCCCTCAGGAGTGAGTATGTATAATTTGCATAATATCAAATTCATTTAAATCAATAATTTATATTTTTCAATAATATACAGTAAAGTATATCAATTGTATTTTACAAATACATAATACAATAAAATAGGAATGATGAGGAACTCAAAATTTTAACGGTACCTGTAATTAGTTCATGCACATTAGATGAATAATAACATTAACACCAACAAACATAGTTTTCTACTAGGTATGTACTACAGCTGCATAATAAAATTCCTGAAATACAGTTATGATTTTGGTTTGCCCCTCAAAGATTTTCAGTTGCCCCATATGGCCACCCCTATGAAACATTTCTGTGGGCGCCACTGGCTGAAATGGCAAAACATTACAACAAATAATTGGCAACAAATACAATTACTGATGTTACATTTAATTTGATTAATTAATGAAACAAGAAAAAACAATGCTGTTGTATTAACAACAAAAATAGAAGTATATCTACTTAAGTAAAACATTTATATTGTTATTTGTTTGGTTTAACCTAGTTTGGTACCTATCATTCCAAGGAAGAAGCCAGTAACTCCCAATGGTCAAAGGTCATCATCAATATTACCAAAAAAAATCCTTCATCCATTGTAAGACAAATCCCCACCAAAGGTCCAAAATAATTGTGGCTTCATTTAAATAAAACAAGGAAAACATAGATAGCCTTTTAGATGCAGAAGGGATAAACGATTTAATTTTTTAAGAATCTGACTGAAAGTATATCTCAAAGTCTTTAGCAGGTACTCTCCAATTTCACACATAACATGCTTTTTCCATATTACACATTCTTTATGGTGTGTTCAAAATCAAAGAATTCATCCATTAATAACAGAAGCCCTGAAAACATCTGGGTTAAATGCATCATGGAGGAGCTGAATGTGCTTTGTCTTCTTATTCCGAAAGACAGGTGGCGCACTACTAAAACCGTGTTTATTTCCCCTCCACCTATGTCTTTTTGACCCAGCACTACTGTCAATGACTTCCTAGTCATTGAACTTTGCCCTGGTATTTTGGCTAGGGTTGAAAAATCAGCAATAGTATCTGTTCAGTTGTGGGTAATACGAAGCACAGGACGCTCCAATCTGTTTGTGTAGATTAAACAGTAGTATAATTAGTGCACAGAATAAAACATGGCAGACCGGAAAGCATTGCAAATGATCAGTGGTCAACCAGACTTTCTGCAGTTTAATGACCTGTCTTGTGAGAAAGCTGGAGGAAAGGTGAGCGTTACATCCAGGACTCAAGATTGGATTACTGTAATTAACATTATGAGACATAATGTTTATCTGTTCATGTTCTCTCTATCATCCTAGGTTATTTTTGCCACAGATGAATGGTTTGCCCCAGCTAGGAGTCTGTTGAAGGTACAGCATGTGCTTATTTGACTAGAACATTGATATACATAGTTGATTCCCTGCCATTCACATCTACCATCCTCTCCCTTTGTTCACGGCAGCAAGAACCTCCAGTGTTCATAGCGTCTGCATTCACTGAGTACGGAAAATGGATGGACGGCTGGGAGACAAGGAGGAAAAGAATACCTGGTGTGGTTTGAAAAGGCACAGTCATTTAAATGGTGGTATAATGGAATTAACATGTATAAGTTGGTAGCCAAGTTATAGGTGTTCATTTCCCAGAAGCTTGATCTTGTCTGCGGTCTCTGCCAGGTCAGGACTGGTGCATCATCCAGTTGGGTGTGCCTGGTATCATCCATGGCCTGGATGTGGACACGTCCTTCTTTACCGGAAACTACTCACCCTCTGTTTCTGTTCAGGCGGCATTTCTGGGTATAATTGACCGTATAACATGCACACCTGATAAGTGGAAAATGTCTTTACCCATTAAGAGTTCACATTTGAAATGTTGTAACCTGGTTTTGTTATCTGGATTGTACTGCATACAATGTGTTTACAATTTGAAAATCATGTTTCCATTATATCTGATCAGATGAATACCCAACACTGACCCTGAAGGGAGACCGCACTGGCATGGTTGCTTCAGAGAGTGAGTTTCAAGCAGTTGCTATGGTACGATGGTTTTGCACATTGTTTACACTGACAATGTCCACAGACACACGAACACACACACGGTGGAGAAGATAAACATTTAACATATGTTGCTTGACAGTTGCACTCTGAACTGTGGGAAGAGCTTGTTCCTATGAAAGATCTGAAACCTGGCTACTATGACACCTGTCACAACTACTTCTCCACCACCTATTCCAGCAGGGTGTCCCATCTACGACTCAACATGTATCCAGGTAACTCTAGATAATATCCATTACAAAGTAATTGCTTTCACCATTGCCATCTACTTTACAGATAAATAATATGTACTTGTTTTTGATGCAGATGGGGGGATTGCTCGACTGAGGGTCTATGGTGTTTGCCAGAAAGACTGGTCTGGTGTGACTACGCAGGACAAGGTGGACCTGGTGGCGCTGGTCAATGGTGGGGTCTGTCTGGGCTACAGCGATGCCCACTATGGCCACCCACGGAATATGATTGGTTTGTCAAACATCTGCAAACATTTAAATTCACATTTCCAATTTGAATACATGATAATCAATGACTTTGGTACATACATTATTGGAATATGAATTAAAACCAAATGGTACAAAATTGTTGCACTACGGATTTTGAAATATTACAAAACCAAATCTTTCTATTGCTGCCTGTCTAATTTGGGGTTATACCATTCAGATATTTTCTAGTAAATGATGATTACAGTAGTCCAATAATGTACAATTGCACTTTTTTCTTGTTGAATTCGGCATTGTTCTTGTTGAAAGAAATAAACAATGTGTTATACAGGACAATGGTCCATAACCTCATTAGAAGTGCATGCATACCATTTGGTAATAAACATGTTATAGATATGTCTATAGAATGGGTTGACCAGGAATTCGTAATAACATCACAGGCTTGGGTAGGTCCGCAAATATGGGTGATGGATGGGAGACGGCACGTCGCCTGGACAGACCCAAAATCTTGGAGGTAGTTTCAAATAACCTTTCATTTTTCACTTCAATTAGGTAAAGATGGTGTCACCTTTACCGTGAAATCCATACTTGCCTCTTAACAGTGCAGAGTAAATTCAGCTAGGTTTAACAAAATGTTTGAAACAGATAACCTGTGTTTTTGTTGGATTAGTTCAGAGTACCTCCCGGTTTCAATGCACTTAATAATACATGGGGGAAAAGGAAAGTGACTACGAACTTGATTCTGTGCTCCCAAGGTGGATGTTAATGGAATCCTACAGGTGCCAGGTTATGAGTGGGCCATTTTCAGACTAGGACATCCTGGAGTCATTAGACAAATTGAGATCGATACCAACCACTTCAAAGGTAGAGTACTACACACACATTTTGTGTTTCTGACTGTTCTCTAGATTTTTTTAAAAACTTTTAGTTAGGACAAAATAATTGGTTAGATTAGATAGCATATATTACAATGGAAACATCCACCTCTTTCACCTCTATTTGTAAACATGCAGTCTACTGAGATGAACGTAGGCCAATCCAACTGACGGAGACAGTATTAGTCCCACATTTTCATGTGATGGATACACAGGAAACTTCCCGGACTCCTTTAAGATCGAAGCATGCCTTCAGACCCCTGAGGAGGAGAGGCAGTATATGAGCAGCAGGTGGAGCAGCGATCCAGGAAACAAATGGCGTGTGCTTCTGCCACCTCAAAAAGTATGTCAATCATTTCCCCTACAAGTCACTGAATCAGACCCAGCAGCTGGCCTGTCCAAGTGTTGATCTGAGGTCTGTTTTCTCTTTTTCAAATGAATGAAATTACCCAATTGAGCAGAGTGAATAAGAATACATTAAAATAGATGTCCCTGATTCTAGATAGGTACTCCGATAGACTAATAGTATGGCCCCAGTACATGGCACCGGTATTTGGCTTGAGTACTAAAATAACAGCTGGTTATGGATATCACCACAGCCGGCAACCAGTGATTATAAAACACACAAGTTTAGTGAGAACGTTGTGCTCTCTGTTGTAGCTCAAGGGCCATCACAGGCACTTCTACTCTGATGACCTGCTGGCACTGTCTGGGCCGGTCAGTCACGTGCGCCTGGTCATCGCCCCAGATGGAGGGATCAGCAGACTTCGACTCTGGGGACAGCTGACCTCCGCAAGACACACATCCAAACTATAATGTTTTTTAGACTAAGTTATTGTGAACATTTTAGTGAGGTAATTGTGTAAATTGTCTTAAAATATGATGTAGTCTGCTGTAGGCAAAATTTGGTAATAAACATTCATCTGAAAATTTACAACTGGGTCGAAGAAAATGCACCAAATTGTTTTTAAAATGTATAACTTCATTGAATTGATTTCCATTAAATGTTTGAAATTGTTGTGAAACCTGTGTTGTGGCTCACTCTCTTTCCCTCTAGGAGGTTGGGTGACAGTGATAACAGACTTTTATTAACCCTATGTAGTCCTTTGTGTTTTTGCCCTACACGGTTCCAAATTATTATGCAAATGGTACACTGATTGTCCTAAATAGTCGATGCAAATTAAAGTCTAAGTATAATTGCACTGTTCCAAATGATTATGCACAACAGAGTTTCAAAACATTTTATAGGTTGTATTGAACTGAAAATGGTAATTCGTTGAATTTGCTGCATTAGGAGGTCATATTTACTGAAATCAAAAGCTATTTCAATCAAACACATCTTAATAAGGCAAATTACATGTTAACATAAGACCTCCTTCACAATTCTTGCATCCATTGAACTTGTGAGTTTCTGTTTTAATTTCTTTGCAGGATGTCAGAATAGTCTCCCAGAGCTGCTGTTTTGATGCAAACTGCCTCCCACCCTCATAACCTTTGCTCAACCCTTCTCAACAGGGTTGAGGTCAGGGGAGGATGGGGGACCCATTTCTCTCCTTTTATGCCCCTAGCAGCCAATGACACAGAGGTATTCATACCTTCAGGGACCCTAAAGGGGCCTACCAGCTCTCTCCCCATGATTCCGGCCCAAAACATGACTCTGCCACTTCCTTGCTGACATCGCAGCCTTATTGGGACATGGTGGCCATCCACCATCCATCCATCTGGACCATCCAGGGTTGCATGGCACTCATCAGTAAACAAGAGAGTTTGAAAATTTGTCTTCATGTAATTTTGGGCCCACTGCAACCGTTTCTGCTTGTGAGCATTGGTTAGGGGTGGCCGAATAGTAGGTATAAGCACAACTGCAAGCCTCTGGAGGATCCTACACCTTGACTTCAGAGGCACCAGCAGCTTCAAATACCTGTTTGCTGCTTTGTAATGGCATTTTAGCAGCTGCTCTCTTAATCCGATGAATATGCCTGGCAGTAACCTTCCTCATTATGCCTTTATCTGCACAAATCCGTCTGTGCTCTGAATCAGCCACAAATCTCTTCACAGTACGATGATCACGCTTAAGTTTTCATGAAATATCTATTGTTTTCATACCTTGTCTAAGGCATTGCACTATTTGACGCATTTCATCAGCAGAGAGATCCTTTTTTTTCCCATATTGCTTGAAACCTGTGGCCTGCTTAATAATGTGGAATATCATTCTTAAGTTTTCCTTTAATTGGGCTCACCTGGCAAACTAATTATCACAGGTGTCTGAGATAGATTTCAGTGATCTAAAGAGCCCTGAGACACCATACCATCCGTGAGTTTGATTTAAAAACTAAATATTTAAGTTCATGACACCTAATTCAACTTTGCATAATAATTTGGAACACGGTGTATTAACAAATCAGGAATATTGAAATGTTTACATGTTTTCCTAGTGCTGTAGCATGTTGACTGTCTAAGTTACTGTAATTACTTAATTTCGCTTTTGTTAAAGTACAGCTTCACCTGTGCAATAGGCCAGTTATTCCATAACTCTTCAGTAACTATATCACAAAGTGTATTTAACTGTAAAACCCTTGAAGTACCCAGTCTTGTGCATTGTCCTTGTACCCCTGGTTGGAAACCACTGAGGAAGGCCGTAATCTGTTAAAATTGGCACGATGTAGAGATTCACCTAGCAAAATTGAAGAGGAGTAATCAAACATGTTTGCTGTCGCATGCTGTTATATATCGAGTGTGTGACTGAAAATCATTGTACTTGTTTCCAAACAAAATCTTGTGGCGGAGGATCAGACAGATCCCCTTCTCCAAATATTTTTATAGTTTGCCAGCAATAGACAGGTAGTCTTACATTAAAAAGCTAACCCTTAGCAATAGGGTAATGTTCGCTGACCCATACTCAAGTGAATGGGTAAAGGGTCCAACTAAATGGCCAACGTTAAAGTGGCTGGACATCTTTGTATCCCTTTTGTATACCAGTAGTTCTCAACTTTTTTGGGCCAGAAACAGCTAGCATTTAACATTCAAATCCTAGTTAAACCACTTTGGCAACGTTGTATTGCAGTCATGTCAACAATGCCACTTGTATTGAATGGTCTTTTAATGCGCGCTTGGATGCTAGAGACTTTCACTAGGGAATGTCCGACAAGGCGTTTATGGTGTATCCCTCAAAGAAAATAATGCTTTTAAGAGAAAGTTATCCAGTTGTTAGAGCAGTAAGCTTACTTCTAACAATTGCGTTACTGGCTGTACTTTGCGGGACAGTCATCTGTGATACAACCAAACAGATCTGAGAAAAGCCAAGCATTTTTTGGAGGCTTTTCTCGGGCATTTTTGTTGTTTCTCATTCATCTATGGGATTCCACAGATTTTGTTCCCATTAAGTCTGAAAAACTTCTTGCAAAAAACACAGTGGGCTATATTTTATTTCCCTTCAACAGATTTCAACCAGGATGTAGAGTTGCTGCCAAACCACACCATGGTAACTGTGGGAAGTTTAACTGCCAATCTCTAAATGTTAGCTAACTACCTTTCGAATAAAGATGCTTCCAATCGTCACAAGCGTCTAGTTGCCATCGAACATTCTGAATTATATCGTGGTTCATCTGCAAGTGAACATAATTACAATCCGTTTGATTTTTGCATCACCTTTTTACAATGCTACTTAAATATTTTTTAAGATCCTTTAAAAAATGACCTGATGCTCCGGTATGGTCTACCAGATGGCAGCAGTGTAAACAGACCATAGCCTGGGTGGCTATAGTCTTTTATGATGTTCCGTGCTTTCCTAAGGCGTTGTGTGGTAGATGTCTTGCACAGAGGGGACATGCCAACTGATGATGTGTTCTGCTGACATCACCCTCTGGAGGGAAAATCAGCAGCAGAGCAGCTGCCGTACCCAGGCAGTGATGCAGCATGAGAGGGGCTCTCAATGGTGCTTCCAGACATACCAAACTTAGTGTATAGGCATGTTTGGGTTGTTTTTACTGCCAAACCTGCTTGCCTGAGGCACACCAAGGAAATTAAAGTCAGGGATTCTCTCCACATCAGCTCCCTTGATTCCTGAAGTCCACAATCATCTCTTCAGTCTCTTCAGTATCTTCAGTTTTAACATGTTTGACACATGCCGAACTATCATCTTTAAGTTATTGAACAAGTTTAAATGGCTCTCATTTAAGCATTCAAAACTACTACCTTATTAACCAATTCTGAAACCAGTGGTGTAATAAGAACCAGAGTACCCCAGACTCTGCAGGAAACAATTATGAGTCTTTAGGATAAGATAGCAATGTATTTTTTTTATTGCAGCCTAAGGTGAGTATGCTCCTTAACTACAGAAACCAAACATGCACTGTGAATTCGATAACTTTTTATTGCTGTTGTTCATTGCGGTCTACTACATTTGCTGGTGATATCACTTTTTGTTGACTGAATAATTCGCTAATTGTTAAAAAATATAATAATCATCAAACAAGGTTAATTTGGTAACATTGATATATTCATTAAAGGTATTATAGTAAACAACAACATTAATTTAATCAATGATTTGAATTTTTTCAAAGAACAGTACTGAATGATTCAGTTCAATTTAGGAATTGCCCTTATAGTAGCTCAGATGTATGTTATACTAGCAGGGCTAGACAGTAGATGGGGACATTACAGCTTTTATATTAAGTCTCTCTGTTTTCTTGTGCCTCATGTTCAAAACAATACACATGCCCAAATAAGCCTGCGCATTCTGGAAACAAGCCCAAAAACTTCAACCCGCAAAAGACAATATATACAACCGATTTTCGGAAGAAAGGAGCCCAAAACAATTCTAATAAGCGTACATGGCAACTCTGCTACAACCTACCGTGGTTTTCCTGCACTCTTCTCTTCACTCGTACATGTTTGAGGCCTCAAATACATAAAACATTAGCCTTTTTTGGCTTACTTTTTTGTAAAAATAAGCTGTAGGTTGACTTATTCAAACAACCAATATTTTCAAACACAATACTCACAGATACGGTAGTGCGCACTTGTTGGAAAGTTGATTACATGCATTTCCATATACATAACAAATACATTCGTAAAACCCAAAGACAGACGTAAAGGGTGACCAAGAAGATCCAGAACAACGCATTTCAAATAAGGTATACATTGATTTGCATTTTTCTATTTGACCCCTTTGCAAAACATGACTTAGTACTTAGTACTCTATTTGGATTTCCAATTGAACATGAATGCTTTTGTGCTCCTGTTGATAGTATATCCTAAATAATATGGTAGCCAACATGCATGCGTTTCTGTGGTGGTTATGATAATGTGGTTTGATTGCAAAGATGGTTAAGGAAAAAAAGCTATCAAAAGCTGTTTGTTTTTGTCACAGTTATTAGATTTGTACATTACTAAAAGTACTTAGAAATTTAGTAAAATGTAATAACAATATATAACCACATGAGGGAGGCATAAACATACATTGCACACGGATGACCATACCTAGAAATGACTGGAAACCTTTTGTTGGGGAAAGTGTGTAAGGCATAATGTATTTCCTTATTTGCTTTGTGTATTCAAGTATAGTCTCTCCTGTCAGCCCCCCCAACCCCAATTTAAATAGTTACATGAATAGTTTTTTGTAAATAGACCATAGATAGCATCTTGAGAAAGAAAATATAAATGTGTTTGTATTGTCTACAACCTAATAACATATTTAAGAACCATATGAAACATTTTGAACAAAGAACCTATAAGCCAACTACTGCCTTCTACCCAGGAAACCATAATAAGATAGGAAACACATACCCAATCAGAAACATGCACACCAGAAAGGTCCTGGGAAACACAGCAAACCTTCTTTTCTCATCTGTTTATGTGCCATCTTGGAGGAGCTAGACTACCTGTGCAACCGGAATGGGTGACAGGTACTGCTGCATGCTACCAGTAGTGACACGAACACTAGCACAATGTAAAACTAGATAAGAATCAGTCAGAAAGGACAAGGAGAGCAATTGTCTGTGGTCACCAGCTGCAAAATCATTCCCTTTTTTGGGTTGTCTTGTTGTTGTCCAAAGCAGAATATCTTCTCCATCTGAAGAATTTGTCTCAGAGAAAATCCTTCAAATGGCTGTCTCAACTCAGTACTTTAAATCTGATAAAAGTCTTGTGAAGTCCTTGAGTAAGGAGTTCTTTGACCGATGAAATGAGGCAACAAGTGTCGCTTCAAGAACATCGTTCTAAGCTACAGGACATGAGGCTCTTCACCAAGCTCTATACAACTGGGTATATAACTTTATTGTGAGTGTACAAAATATGAATCCATCCACATAAATGTTCTTTAGATGTCATTTTGTTATCAAAAGGTTGTTAACTTTACTGTAATTTATTTTATTTGTTTACATGCTGCTTTTTTATAACCCTCAAAAAAGATTGCAAAAAAGATTCAGACACTGAAAACCTGACTGTTGTTTAGGACAAGTTGGGTAAGCTAACATTACATGTCCTATTTGAGTCATTTTGTCACAACAAAAAACTATTGCAAAGTAACTCTTCATTGTCTAGTAATCATATCCAAAAATACTATTTATGTTCCTTCTGCTGGGCTACATGCTGCTGCTTTAGAACTTCCAGAAGATCTGTCTCAAAAGGGGAATCCCTTAGTTATCAGGATGTTTTCAGCAATCACCAAATACCTGTCCAGGGCTTTCAAAAGCTTCTCAAAGATGAAGCAAGCTACTTGCATAGCCAACTCTGAGCTGTGGGGTAGGATGACAAAGTGAAAGCAATTTCTCACAGTAAGTAAATGGCTCATCGTTCAAGTGCCTACTTGCGATATCCTATAGAACTGCCCCTCTTAAGCGTGTGTCAAGGCTGGTCTGGCAGGTATCAGTTAGGTGGGACCCAAACGCGGAGCGTAACGAGGAATGGGGAGTCAGGCAACAACAGACCAGGGAGAAAAAAATAACAAGAATGTAGGAAGGGGCTGGGGAAGACAAAACCTACCAGGCTCGAGAAATCGTCAAAATTGGCACGTCCCTTATCTGCGGGGAACAAACACAACTAAGAACCGACATTGATCTTGCAAAACAAAACATTATTTTAATAGTGTGGTGCTGATGAGAGAATTGCTGGCAGGTGTGCGTAATGGGTAGGAGTGGTGGAATGTGTGGAACGGATAACCGGAGCCTGGAGTTAGTGGGCAAAACAAATGAAAAAGCGGCAAAACAAAACACAGTGAAAAGCGTACACAGGGGTTCTGGTCAGTATAATGATCTGAAGAATACAGTCAAATCAGGAATGACCCCGTCAGAACCCGGACCTCAATCTTATGGGACATGTGTGGACTGACCAAAAAAGAAAACAATTTGACTGAGCTTGAACTGTTCTGCCATGAATAGTAGTATAAAATGGCAAAACAGTTAATAGAGACCTATCCTAAACAGACAACACGTGCTACAGTGCATAAGTGTTGGGTTGGGCAGTTACAAAAGATAGTCATTTTATTTTTGGGAGAAAATAACCATTTTGTTTCACTTAAATATTGTTGTTTAATAGATTATAATTTTTTTATAAGGAAATAATATCACTTGTAGACCCGTCAATGTTTGCACAGATTTGTGATTATCTTTCTAGTATTCAAGGTTATTAAATCTGATTTAGGGGGCATTTCCACTAAGTGAACCATAACATGATAATGCAGTGTTGTAACAGCTAGTATTTCTTTAATGACACAGCTATTATGCTGTTTGCCATCCTGACAATGGTGGATTTAGAATGGATGACAGAAAGCAATACGTAATTTCTTTTCAAGCCTTTCCTTAGCCCAGATGTTTACAATTAGATTTGTTAAGGACCAATAGGTGTCACTATGGCACCAGCAAATGCTGAAATCTAGTAACTCCCTCAGTATTGATGCGATCAGGCCCCATGCCAAATGTTAAAATTATTGTTCAGAATAGACTATTAGATACAGTGTCCTGTCTGTTCTTAAACTAAATAATGTGATTCCTCAAGTTCAATAATGGGAAGATATGTCCTACCCTTTAACTACAGAAAATCATGCAGGGCCCAAATCCTACTGTAATCATTAGGTTAAGTCATGCATTGTCTTATTCTCTATAAACCTTTACTTCACACTAGATGGAGCAAATACATCAAGGCTAGAGGACAGCTCATTGAGGTGAGGTGAAATAAGTCTGTTGATGGTGGGAGGGGAGCTGGTATCTATTTCACGCTTAGAGCAACTAATGATGACATCCATATTGTGGTTCACTCCTTTTATCACAAACCTTCCTCCGCTTTTTTATTTTTCATTCCATCCTTCCTCCCCTCTGGGTTAATGTGACGTTTTGCTGTGCCTTAGTGGTCCATTGGTTCAAACCACTGACAGCCTTGCAGGAATGGCCATATTCATTTTCAAAGACACAGTGGCGGTGTTAACAGTCCAGTAAAACTCAATGAAGGGGGACATTTTTAGATGTCTATCTGCTGTGTGGATCTTCTGAATATGCAACTGAAATGATTCCCGGGAAGGACAAGCTTCGAGGTGCTTGGAGACAATGCGTAGCTCTTCATCTGCCTCTTTCTCCTCTTAATTTTTCATTGAAACATTTCCTTTTAATTTGATAGCTAATAACGAGCCCTTGCGTCAGATAGTGTGAATCATGGCAGGATGATTCACGTAATGTTCACATCCCATCAATGGGCCTAGGCTAGGCTGAGTGCATCTAATCAACTGATTTCTCACTAGCTTATAACCTCTATCAAGTGTACTCTCAGTTACAGCCCAAATACCAATGCAACATAAAACAAAATATACACTGTAAATGGATCTGGGTATGCACATCTGATGTGTGAAGGACAAGCATATCATTCCATAATATATTCAGTTAATAGAGAGAACCAAACTCGTCAAGCCATTACTCACCATTGGCCCTTCTTATCTGTGGGTTGGTATAAGAAGTTCTGTATTATGAAATATCAAAGCTACTGAAGAAGCCGGAGAGTCCGTCTGATTCATTAAATGAGCTTAACTTGGGAAATCTAGAATCTATTGCCCATTTTCAAATAAAAGCATTTGAAAAAGCATTTTAAAACCTGCTGTCAAAATTAGATATATCGTATGTACATTTTTAATACATTCCGGATACAAAAAATGACATCTTGAGCCAGAAGACCCTTAAAGGTGGGAACTGTGACTCTCAGCAGTAGCAATAATATGCAGCCACACAAAAAAGTTTATTCCTTGCTGTGGGAGAGAGTGATACTATTTGATGGCCTATTTGCCAAGTAGCTGTGCTTGTGAAAATAATTATATGTTTGCACATCAAATAATGTATGTGTTTGGTCTATGAGCTAGTTGGGAGATTGAGGGCTTTAGAGAACTTGAATAATGTCTAAGAATGTCCCGTCCGTGGAACTCAGCTTAACGTCATATAATGCAACCAGAAAAAGTTCTTACCGTTTTTCTGAATTTCTATGATCAAATTTTCAATGGTCTAAACCTTAAACGAATCCTGGTAGTTAAACCCCATTTTCAAATTGCATTCACTCTGTTTGCAAAACTCTATATCACATTTTACACTGTGATGCACTTGTGTTGTAAAATAGTAAACACGGGTGGCAAAAGTTAAACACAACTACAACACAGTTGTCATTGTTTACACACAATAACTCAAAACAGTTCACACGTTTTTTGAATTATGTGATCAAACCAATTGCAAAGAATATAACTTAGTTCAGAGTACACAGGTGGCACAGGTCGAAGGCAGAGCAGGAAGAATCAGTCTCTCATTGACTTTGATTATGCAGTTTGTCAAAATTTTCATTTAGTTTTATTTGGTCATTGAGCTTTTACATAGTGGAATACTGCATTTGTATGCAACTGGTGGTATAGAGACAATCAATACTGTATTACTTTCTGTGTTTAGAGTATCCACTATTTTCACTGAACTAAGTTGTGATTATTATACTTTTCTATTGCAAAATGTGTTTACTATTTACAATTACTGAAACCGGGGTCTACATGCCCTGCATGCTGTGTTCTCAATTTTTTCATAGTGTCTAATGAAAGCTCTGAAGTGTTCATATTTTTGACCGGCTGTGTTTACGATCTGAAAGCTTTGTGTGATTTCGAGAACAGAGTAAATGGTTTTGAGGCGAGTGTTTGATTTTGACAGAAGAGTCTGGGGTTTTGTGAATGTACAGTGGGGCAAAAAAGTATTTAGTCAGCCACCAATTGTGCAAGTTCTCCCACTGATAAAGATGAGAGGCCTGTAATTTTCATCACAGGTACACTTCAACTATGACAGACAAAATGAGAAAAAAAATCCAGAAAATCACATTGTAGGATTGTTAATGAATTTATTTGCAAATTATGGTGGAAAATTTGTATTTGGTCACCTACAAACAAGCAAGATTTCTGGCTCTCACAGACCTGTAACTTCTCCTTTAAGAGGCTCCTCTGTCCTCCACTCATTACCTGTATTAATGGCACCTGTTTGAACTTGTTATGAATATAAAAGACACCTGTCCACAACCTCAAACAGTCACACTCCAAACGCCACTATGGCCCAGACCAAAGAGCTGTCAAAGGACACCGGAAAACAAAATTGTAGACCTGCACCAGGCTGGGAAGACTGAATCTGCAATAGGTAAGCAGCTTGGTGTGAAGAAAACAACTGGCGGGGCAATTATTAGGAAATGGAAGACGTACAAGACCACTGATAATCTCCCTCGATCTGGGGCTCCACGCAAGATCTCACCCCGTGGGGTCAAAATGATCACAAGAACGGTGAGCAAAAATCCCAGAACCACACGGGGGGACCTAGTGAATGACCTGCAGAGAGCTGGGACCAAAGTAACAAAGCCTACCATGAGTAACACACTACGCTGCCAGGGACTCAAATCCTGCAGTGGCAGACGTGTCCCCCTGCTGCAGCCAGTATATGTCCAGGCCCGTCTGAAGAAACCAAAATATAACTTTTTGGTAAAAACTCAACTCGTCTTGTTTGGAGGACAACGAATGCTGAGTTGCATCCAAAGAACACCATACCTACTGTGAAGCATGGGGGTGGAAACATCATGCTTGGGGGCTGTTTTTCTGCAAAGGGACCAGGACGACTGATCCGTGTAAAGGACAGAATGAATGGGGCCATGTACCGTGAGATTTTGAGTGAAAACCTCCTTCCATAAACGTGGCTGGGTCTTTCAGCATGAAAATGATCCCAAACACACCGCCCGGGCAACGAAGGAGTGGCTTCGTAAGAAGCATTTCAGGGTCCTGGAGTGGCCTAGCCAGTCTCCAGATCTCAACCCCATAGAAAGTCTTTGGAGGGAGTTGAAAGTCCGTGTTGCCCAGCAACAGACCCAAAACATCACTGCTCTAGAGGAGATCTGCATGGAGGAATGGGCCAAAATACCAGCAACAGTGTGACACAACCTTGTGAAGACTTACAGAAAACGTTTGACCTCTGTCAATGCCAACAAAGAGTATACAACAAAGTATTGAGATAAAATTTTCTTATTTACCAAATCCTTATTTTCCACCATAATTTGCAATTAAATTCATAAGAAATCCTATAATGTGATTTTCTGGATTTCTTTTCTCATTTTGTCTGTCATAGTTAAAGTGTACATATGATGAAAATTACAAGCCTCTGTCCTCTTTTTCAGTGGGAGAACTTGCACCATTGGTGGCTGGCTCTATGTGTTCGTAGGTAAAGGCTACAAAATGGAAATACTTGCTCAGTGTGGTGCACACAATGATAAAAACAGTGCAGTGAGTACCTTTCTCTATTTAAATAGGCTGAATGACTAATTACAAGATTAGAGACGTATGATACTAATGAAAGACGCAAATTAGTTTAAAATAACACTATAATTAAATTATTTCTTATCTTTTATAACGGTTACTAACAAATGTTTCCAGGCCATTTTAGAATATCTTTGTAGAAAATGCAATGATTTATATTTTTTCACAGCACCCTTGCTTTATTCTATGACATACCAAAGGCATGCAGGTATACATGATAGGAATTAAGCAATTTTTCAATTAGCTGTAAGAGTTCCAACAAATTTGAAAGTACTTTACATGTAAGGCCATTAGAGCTGTGATGAAATCCTGAAGATACAATATACTATAGGTTGGTCAATAAAGACTGAATGAACAATAGCCACTGCAGGTACACCTGTTACTTGTTTACAAATGATTTAGTGCCAGGTTATCTACAAACTTTTGTTGCTATTCTGGAGAGGTGGCTGGACACCAACCAAGTAACGAACCGTTCAACGAACCGGGGGGCAGGCTATCGAAGTCTCACGGTACTACAGTACCATTCTGTTTAGGGGAGATTTTGACTTAGAGGTGTTCAGTAATAATCCAACAGGTGGTAGCTTCGCCCTATTGGCTCCTCGCCAAGCACATGACTGAACCTGCGGGTCCTCTAGTACTGAGCAGGATTACAATTGCAACAACAGATCATCTCCTTTGAAAGAGTTTGACGCTAGAATTAAGGGATCTGCTCATGCTAACCAGCTTTTTATCAGTTTCTACTGTACAGACTGCAGTTTCATAAACTTCTGTGCAATAGGTAGTCTATATAGAATAGACTTGGTCACACAAAGCTAAATAATAACATCAGGCGTGCTTGCCTTTCTCTTTCACCAACTCAATAAACCTTGGTAATGAGGCAAGGTGAAACGTAGCCCATTTGGAATGATCAGTCACTTTTAGGTGAATACAGCCATTGAAAAATAAGTTCATTTGTTTCAGCTTATAGGAACTTCTTAGCCTTTTTACATAAGTGTAGTTTAATTTGAGATTTGTTTCACTGTGAGCCATAGTGGCACTAGAAAATGTCCTGTCCAGCTATATAAAAAAATTACCAACATGGCAGCTTTCAAAAGTGGGGATTTTTGTTTGTACTTTACAAAAAACACATAAATATGAGATCTAATTACAATTGCCTGTAAAGATGAATTCCCTTACAAAACCCATTAATTAAAAAAAAATGTTTGATCTGTGATGTAATCTTATGGCCAGAAAACTTTTCTTTTAGAATTTACGTTTTTTTATAATCGCCATGACAATTTATCAATACTTTTAACAATTTTCCTAAACTCTTAACACAGTTAGCACAACATCCGCCTGTGTAGGCTATACTAAATTAACACACTAAAGTCAAAGTGAACAGCAGCAATCAGCATAAAATCTATTTCTCAGCAGCTAATCCTAATGAAACAACTATACAAAGTTGTAGTTTGTAGTCATAGTTTGTGTATAGTAAAAACACATAGTGTGTTTTTACTATACATAGTGTAGTTTGTAGTCCTGGACTACAGTAGGACATACAGTAGGTATACAGCAAAGCATTAACGCATTTTGTATCTGATTACTTTCAGAGAGTCATGGATAAGAAGGCCAATGAAGTCACACATAACAGTTTTTTACAATCGCTATGACAGTTTTTTCAGTACTTTTACAAATATTCCTAAACTCTTAACACACTAACCGCAATAAAAACACACAATTGGCAAAACGGACGATTTTGCAGGTTTTCCTACTTACAAAACATGTAGAGGTCTGTAATTTCTATCATAGGTACACTTCAACTGTGAGAGTACGCTATTTGTAAACCGTTACCTGATCACCTGGTTGTACAATGATATCCTGGTCCTCTGGTGGTGGACCATGAGATCGTTGTAACTGTGAGAACACACGTCTCCAAGCAGAGGTGAGTCCTTTTACATACTTACTCAATCCCCGATCAAACTCTTCTAATCCAGACACTCCTGGAATTCTCATTGAGGGTACCTTCATTGTACCACCGTTTACGGAGGCTCTCATGTTCATTAGAGCTAATAGTAAGCATTCAACCCAATTCATTCCTTTCTCATTACATACTTTGACTAATGTGCTCTTTAACGGCCTATTCGCTCTTTCAACAATCACTTTAAGGATGGTAAACACATGAGAACCTTTATTTGGTGCCAAACTTTTGCACATCTCTTTGATCCATTCTGCTGTGAAGTGAGTGCCATTGTCTGATGTAATGTTGGTGCAAACGCCGTAACGCAGAAACATTTCATTAGCCAGCTGTTTTGCAACGGACCTGGCGTCAGAGTTGGAAGTGGGAACAATTCCACCCACCCTGAAAATCTATCAATTAGAACCAAACAGTATTGCTTGTTCTCACACCGTTCTATCATATCAATGTAATCAATAACCAAATACGTAAACGGGAGGTGGCATGGTCCCAGGGACTGTTTAAGTTCCTTTTTTAATGTTGTGCTCTTGGCATTGATAAATGAAATGAGACATAACTGGGGTCAAAGCTTCAGCTGTCTGTTTAGCAACACGGTCGGCTACATGATTTCCTTGCAATACAATATCTTTAACACTTGTATGTGCTGCACATTTGAATGCCTTAAGAACTAAAGGTAATTACTTAGCAACAAGCAAGTTTCTAATTAACACTAGAACTCCCAAGGGGGTCATTTTGACCGTTTTTGAATTTTGCAATGTAATAAAATAAAACCTTTGTTAAAATAAAACCCATGTAACTATAGGACCCTGACTTTTCCTAAATGTGTATATATTTTATTCTAAAAATGGTATTTTATTAAAATTACAAAACATGAATGAGTTTCTAGTATTTCTACCTTGATTGGCCGTAACAGTCATTTTGACCATATGCATTACAGACGGTGTATCGTTTGCTCCCTTTTCCCACTCCCACAAGATGCGTCATTGTTGCCTAGCAATTTTTTTTTTTTTAAGGTGTCTGCTTAGTTTATAGCAAACTGAAACCTAGCTTTAGCTTCTGACTAACGCCACATTTAAATATTAACAAGAGAAATAGAATAAAAATGTCAGCAAGAAGAATGAGCTGGTGAATGTCAGCTCCAAGCCTCACAGCGCACGCCAAGGGCAACATTGAAGATGCCCTGACCACTTTTCTGTGTTTGGTTGATGATGGCATGTTAAGGCACTTTAGGGACTGCACTATTGCGGAGACACACAGAGTCAAGGAGGACAGCTCATGGGATATGACAGTGGATGAGCTAAAGGCCTTCGTTGCTCTAGTCTACATTTGTGGTGTGCAAAGATCGAAAAAGCATGGACTTGGCTAGCTTTTGGTCGGCAGACTGGGGCTATGCATTTTTCAAGGAGACCATGTCTCGAACCAGATTGACGCGAATGCCAGGCCAGCGACTAGGAGACAGTGTGGTGTTGAAAATGGTTGAGCCTTACCTAGGGAAGGGAAGGAACACCACCACTGACCACTTTTTACTTCCCTAGAACTGGCCAAGGCCAAAAAAAAAACAGCCAAAGTGACAACACAACGCTAACTGTCTATCAATGCAAAGCAATAAACGTCTGCGTTCTGTAAGGGAAATAAATACGGTTCATGCTGTGTGTTTTAAAATAATGGATCAACATGTCATAATAAGCTGAAAATACCAAATTGTATAATTGTATGCTTGTGTCTTAAAAATGTGAAACCGAATCATGGATGTATTATTAATAGTCAAATGAAGCTGCTCAAATATAAGAACGAAACAAGTATTAATGTGTAGCATTTATGTTGAAAACATGTCTTAAGGTTGGACAATAATGATAACAGGAAACTCCTAAGGCATGGGAGGAAGAGATGAGATGGTCTCTACCGGTCACAAGAACAACAGAAATCAGAGTGAGGACACCTGGTGGCCAAGATATCAAGTCCAGCCAATCAGAACACTACGCACACCACGCAACGTGAAGACATACAAGAAAATATGACCAATAGGCTCCCTTAAGGAGAACCTATAAATTTGAATGTATCTAAACAAAGCTCTCGGTTTCCCAGCTGTTCCCAGCCGAAACAAGAGCCGTGCATGTTCGATTTGGATATTATACTCAGTTATTAAATACCGTGATTGTTTCGAATTGGACAAAGTCGTCAGAATCATTTATTTATGGACAGTTCTCAGCACTGTCCCGACAGCTGTTGCCAACGCAGGTGGCCCAAAGGCTAAACCAGAGACAATCACATACTACAACAAATCCAAGGTTGGCCTAGATGTGTTAGATCAAATGGCGAGGGAATACTTAGTGAAAGCACCCACACGTAGATGGCCAGTGGCTGTGTTTTATAATCTTCTTGACCTAGCTGCGATAAATGCTTCCAACCTGTTCAAGAAATGAGAGGATGTCACGGAGAAGCTTCATAATGCAATTCGCAAATGAACTTCGCTCCAACCACATGAGAGTAAAAGCCACAAAACTGATGGTGCAAGAGCCAGGACCCAGGCATGAGCAGATTGGAAGGAGAAAGCAGTGCCAATTGCGGAGAAACTGCAAGCAAAACAAATCAAAGGACAGTTGTGACAAATGTCACAAGTTAGTGAATGGGAGCTGCACAAAAAGGGTTGAGACTACCTGTGTTGACTGTGAGTAACTGTTCCACAAGCGTCAGTGAAATGGTCAGCGTCAGTGTTGGCCCGCAAAATAACCAGTGAGCCCGCTTGGAGAAAAATATTTTCATTATGATGAAAGACAGCATGATTTTTTCATTGTAATTCTACAGGATGATATTTTTACTTACAAAAATATCATGCTATTGTTATCAAAATTAGTTTGTTTTCTCAGAGTTTATCATTTTCGTATAATTTTCCAGTGACGGCCAGAATGACGGTTTTGGATATTTTGGGGCATTTTGTGTTTTACCTATTCACTGAAATGCATATTGATGATGTTTCTTATAAGTTAGTGTATTCTAATATCCAAGGAAGAATAAATGTGTTTGGCAAATGGGATATTTCTTTCTGAGTGTACAACAGTAAACCCACATAGCGAGGTCTGTTGGACCATGGCAAAGCCAGAGTGTCGTACTCCTGTGTCTAACAAGAAGATGCATAAGTGACCATCTGATCAGATATAATTGAATCTGAAATTGTGCATAGTTCCTGCCTGTGGGTTTCTGTGGAGTCTCGTCAATATACTCTTGCTTGGTGGTTCCAAACTTCTTCCATTTAAAGAAGATGGAGTCTACTGTGCTCGTTGGGACCTTCAATGCTGCAGAAATGTTTCTGTACCCTGCCCTAGATATGTGCGTCGATACAATCCTGCCACGGAGGTCTTCAGACAATTCCTAGGACTTCATGGCTTGGTTTGTGCTCTGACATGCACGGTCAACTGTGAGAGCTTATATAGACAGGTGTGTGCCTTTCCAAATCATGTCCAATAAACTGAAACTGAATTTGGAAACAGGATACTCAGTGGAAACAGGATGCACCTGAGCTCAATTTCGAGTGTCATGGCAAAGGCTGTGAATACTTATGTACATGTGATATTTTATTGTCCTTGTTATCATTATTGGGAATTATGTGTGGAATTTTTAGGGAAAAATTCATTTAATCCATTTTGGAATACGGCTGTGACCAAATTTGGAATAATTGTTTTGCAGTAATGGCTAAGGAGTATTCAAAGTGCAAATGTTTCAACATTTCTTACAGCTATCCAAGACGAGCAGTCTACATCTAGAAAATGCTGCTGTTCCTCAGTCCCATAAGGCCACAGAGGAAATGTCCAGTGATCAGTACTTTGAGAATGAAAAGTTCTATATCCGGCACACTTGACAAAACTTATGTCTACATTAAAACTACAATTCAATTTTGATGGGCTTCCTCTTTTCAAAAGTTCCTATATGTGTGGCCCACATTGGGACGGATCCAAGGATGTAACATTAAGGAACTCTTTCTGATAGGAAACAAAACAATTACACTCTGGCTTTAAGTTTGAAGGGAAACAAATCTTTAGTAATTTGTTTAGTAATGTGAGATGCCCCTGCACAGGCTTTTTTCAAAGACATCAAGTCACACTCAGGCTATGCTGGGGGTGATGAATGTACAGTATATGGTGTACAGTTTTAAGGTAGGAGGACCTTTCTAGAGACCCAATCTGTCCAAAGAACTTATAGGAGCTTTAATGCACAGTTAGATGAGGAACATCACAAGGAGACATCCCCACTAAGCAAACTTAATTTAGGTATGGTAACAGCATTTCCCCATGCACCTTGCATGTCTTAGAGTGACACGAAAATTGTTAAAGGTATGGAGTGGCAGCATTGGTCCACTTCAATGCCGGTTATCATCTCAGAGGGTCACTCAGTTGTCTCAAAACCTACTTTCTCTAAAAAGCTATATTCTGTCTGAGTTTGCAAGAAAGCCTAGAGCTGTTGCTGAGTGCACCAGTTTACAGTAATTTTACTTGTTCAGTCAATGAATACAAGGAAATCTATCTGGTCAAATTCTGCAACAAGGTTGTCACTTGTGACAATTGCATCAAAAGCAAAGACAGTATCGGTTAGATTGGTTAGAAATATAATTCTGATAGTAGAGGACCACTATGTTGTATTTATTAAATTCATTTATTTCACAGACTTATTTGACTACCCAGTGAAGTCATCACAGTTAGAAATATTTATTTTACCAGATATCTTTGATGCCTTTTAAAGTATGTGCTCTTGCCATTATATATATATATTCACTTAGTTGAAAAAAAACTATGAAATACAGCTGTTTTCAAATATTTGCATATTTTGGCAATTTCTTTCACATTTTGGCATTCATTTTGAAAATATGCAAAATAAATAGTCAATGAGTTTGTAAGCTCTCACGTGGATGTACTGAGCAATGGGGAGCAGAAAAGAACTGTCATAAAGAAATGGAAAATGTGGGGGTCTCTTGATACCAAGCCAAGGTCAGGCAGACCAAGATAAAGTTCAGCCAGAACTGCCAAACTGTTTTGTGTTTTGGTGCGAATAGTTTTTTCTTGTTTTGTTTGTAAAGTCAGCATAAACGTGGAAACGTCGCATAAGAGGGAAATGTGCCGGTGCGCTCGTACGACTCCGCAAACGTGGACATCTGTGATGCGTAGGAGAGAGGCAGGACCAAAACGCAGGTGCGTTGTAGGGTTTTTATTTCTCTAGTGAAATACTCCCGAAGGAGGAGAACAAAACAAAAGGGTGCTCAGTAGCACACAGGTAAATAATAGGTAAAACACAAAGGCACCGAGAACCAGCGCATCCGCTGAATATCGAAAGCAGTGCTATCGTGCAAATGCTCTCCACGTACATGTAACAATAACAGACACAAGGACAAGACACAAGAGGGATTATATGGCTGCTCAACAGGTTGCACCTGTAGGGAATTAGGGAAGGGCGCATTCACAGGACATGGGAAACAGGACAACACGAACGATGATGACTAGAACTCCGGCGACGTCGCGCGCCGGCTCACCACACGCAGAGGTGGGGGCGCGTCCCTAGACGGTGTGGAATTCATTATTAAAGAGATGGGGTGTTGGACTGAAATCAGGTCGTTGAGGAGTAGACTCCTAAAAAAGTAGGCTCGAGGGTTAATAGGTTACTTGGGACATTCCATAAGAGGGAGGGGGGTCAGGAAGTTAGGAGGATAAAACAAAGGACACTGTTTATCTAAAAACCTATAGATTAACTTTTAGGCTGACCAC
>JACXGK010001974.1:0-62239 GCA_016801125.1 Novumbra hubbsi | reverse complement strand
CATACAATATGTATTATTACAGTGTGTCTCCATACAATATGTATTATTACAGTGTATCTCCATACAATATGTATTATTACAGTGTGTCTGTCCATACAATATGTATTATTACACTGAGTCTGGCCATACAATATGTATTATTACACTGAGTCTGGCCATACAATATGTATTATTACAGTGTGTCTCCATACAATATGTATTATTACAGTGTGTCTCCATACAATATGTATTATTACAGTGTATCTCCATACAATATGTATTATTACAGTGTGTCTCCATACAATATGTATTATTACAGTGTGTCTCCATACAATATGTATTATTACAGTGTATCTGTCCATACAATATGTACTATTACAGTGTGTCTGCCCATACAATATGTATTATTACAGTGTGTCTGTCCATACAATATGTATTATTACAGTGTGTCTGCCCATACAATATGGATTATTACAGTGTGTCTCCATACAATATGTATTATTACAATGTGTCTCCATACAATATGTACTATTACAGTGTGTCTGTCCATACAATATGTATTATTACAGTGTGTCTGTCCATACAATATGTACTAGTACAGTGTATCTGTCCATACAATATGTAGTATTGCACTGTGTCTCTCCATTCAATATGACTTTAGACCATCTTTTATTCAACACATGTTCAGATCTACTGGATCAGGGGTGAGACGAACACTCTGGACTTTCCTATTTATGTGCAGTATCTTTCCTTATGCTTTGGGCATCCTCTGGTTTATACAGCTGAGGAGCAGGTGCTGAGGCTGTCCAAACGTCTTCTCCCCCCCTCTCCCTACTCTCCCCCCTCTCTCCCTCGATGTCTCTATTTTTCCATCTTTCTTCAGCCCTCTCTCAATCTCATTCTCTCTATTTCTTTTACTCTTTCTGTCTCCAACTCTCTGTTCCTATCTCAACCTTTCTTCCTCTCTCTGTCTTTCTCCCACTTTCTCTCTCGAATTCCCTCTTACTCTCTTTCTCTCTCTTCTGTAATCTGTAACTGTGGTTTTTCTCCTTTTCACTGGTTCTCACTGCGAGGCCCCTCGAAATGATCTCCTCTTGCCATCCGTCACTTGACCCAACACTGCAGAATGTGGGAGTATTTCCCACTGAGAAGATAAGGACTTGCAGTCAATCCCTCAGTTCATCTATGCTTATCCCAATGAAATACTTGTCTATTCTCAGAAATGTCATTTTTACTAAGAGCTGTGGTAGACCTTGTGCGCCTCATCCAATAAATATATGGGCACCTGTTTTTCGTGTGTGTAAGACAGAGAGAGAGAGAGAGAGAGAGAGAGAAAGGGTATTGCCCACATCCCATTGGCATTCTTCACATTCCCTGTCTGTGGCACCCTGTTCCGTGTCCGCAACCTTAGAAACAGAACAAAACGTATCTTGACTCAGAAAAATGATGCTAATCTTAAGTCTCTGTCTCCCTCTACTGGTGTGCTCTGGCATTAAAATAGAAATATATTTCCTCATCTTTCATACCACTGGCATAAGAAGTAGACTTCTTTTTTACATTGACTCACCAGATGGCGCAGTCTTTGGTTCTCCTCATGCTTTCCATATGGTTTGTCTCCCCAATTAGGTGATATAGACTTTGTGATCACTTTGTGATTAGAAACTTGCTTTATGGAAGCAGCTCATGGCGGGTTTGGGAGAAGATGAAATTGTATCCTCTGATGCACATGTTGGCAAGCTCTTCTCTGCTTTAAAAACAGCATGCTTGTCTAACCAGGAAGTAGGCCTATCCGCTGGAATATATAGGTCCGGAGGGGCGCAAACTCTCCAGAAAGCGCTCAAACAGGCATGTCAGCTGTGTCTGACATTTTCCCCACCAGCCCAGGCCCTCGGAATGAAGTTGATGTTAAAAGAACTCTGGTTACAATGACACAGCTACCCTGTAAGTCCGTAGCTTTAGAGGGGTTGTACCAATCAGCAGATCCATCACTCTGATCACCAGCCAGTAAAATGCTGGAAGTATTATTGGCAGAAATGATCAAATATTATATTTTTTGTGTTTGGAAAAACTGTCAGGTGTCAGCTTACTATTAGGAGTTAGTAATGGAATACACCAGGTGCAATTCAGTAAAGTGAATGTGCTTCAGCTGTGTGTTTGTGGTTTTGTCTTTCAAATAACCTTGTTAGCTAGCATTTCGTTTGACAGTCACGCTAGGTAGACACCTAAACTGGTAACGATGTCTGGAGAGTGGGCACGTTTCAAGAGACCAGCGCTCCAGGGGCTTCTGTTTATTTTGTTAATTATTCTCACCATCCAGTTTTGAAATGATTGTAATTTGCTTGAAAATGACAATCTTCGCACCAATTGCAAAATGACAGTTTACCACCTGTAAAAACCTTAATATTCTAGCTCCCCAATGGCAAAACAAATAGCATTGCAGGAAATGAGTTAGAAGATTTTAAATGACAAATATATCTATGTACCCCATGCCGACGTGTAGATGAACGTTACATTTACTTTAAAACATAAAATGCCGCCTCGGCAGCTAAAATGCATGTGCATGTTTTGGTGTGGGGACCCCCTACACACTTTGGGCTGCCAAAAGGGTTACTGAGGGATTATAAAAAAAAAGATTAGCTCACACTGATGCTAAACACTCCTAAAATACAGTTGACTGTATTTACCACATCTGCAGCTTTCCAGATTTGACATTAAACCAAGACCAGATGGATTGATACCCTACTTTATTTAAAAAAAATAATGTGTGTGTGTGTGTGTGTGTGTGTGCGGTAATCCCTATGTATTCTCTTTTTTTATTATCCGTAAATGTGTTTGTCGCGATACAGATGGCCACTTAGCAGTTAAGTTCTGTTTCCGCTGTGGGTGCATGACATTAAGCATGCACTTAAGGGCGTGTGGAAAGCAGGTCAATGCAGCTGCACTAGAGAAAACTGCTGTGCGTCCCACCCATAGCCCCAGGATTATTTCTCACAAAACATCTTAATTCCTCTGTTCGCTAATGATCCCGGATAACTGCCCTCTAATCCCCACTTCATTAATTAAAAAGAGCACAAGCCCATGGAAAACCTTGCCATCTGCTGTGGTTTCATTTCGGCAGACAGATTGTGTTTTCAGCTTATTTAAAACAAGGGGATTTGAGAGAGTTTTTGAGAGCAGGCGGGTGGTATGATAGAGTGATGAGTGGGTGACCTCTCCCTGGTGAGGAGACACTGAGCTCCATTACATCCTGTTCTCCAGCAGTTGCAATCCGTCTACACGGGGGACCACCGAATCGCCATCAAAAGCCCCTGAGGACCAACATGTGTGCAGGTGCAGAGTTATGAAACATCCAATATTTTGTTCCATTACATCAGTGAAAGTAATAGAAACACCTTATTATCCTGAAGCAATGTGCATTCGTTACGTTCATAATATTGCAATAAATGCTTTTTATAACAACTGTTATTTCATTACACCCAACAAAAAAAATGAAGGAACACTTGCAGGATTTTTGCGGACTACCATTGGTCCACGAACCACAGTTAAAACCAACTGCTGTACCTACCAAACGCATACAGAAAAGCTTATTGACTCCTGTACTTGTTTTCTTATTCAGATTACAGGACAAGATGTTTCATTTTCATATAAACAGAAAAATGCTTTTTTTATATTTGCTTATAGGCTGTAGGGCTTTTGCTGTACATTTGATTTGTTCTAATCACATTCGTCTTTCAAGATATGAGTTTGAAATGAAGATACTGCAGTAGGTCCACTCGCAGAATCTGGGGCTCAAATGAAGGTAATTCATATGTTTCTCAACTCAAACGGTAAATATCCCATGATCGATGCAGGCAAATTGTGATATAACCTTCAGGAGAGATACATGTGTAATTAGAATATCCCTTGCTCATTTCAACCAGATGTCCAGTAAACTGTGCTAAATAATATTGTCGCTGCATTTGATTCGAGAGAAGATTAGGGTGTGGAACTGAAACTGGACTCAGTGCAGGTTTTGCTTCTCCCTATCGGAATGCTGAGATTGAGTCAATAAACACGCACGCACGCACACACGCACGAACACTCAAACACTGACACACACACATACACACACGAGCCCATACACAAACAGCATCACAATGCTAATCAGAGACAGCAACCTCATCCCCACACCCCTCCCTCTCTCCTTTCTTCTGTAACTGGCACACTCAAACACACACGCATTCAAAGACACTGGGCTGGGGCGAACACAGCGGCTTTACTTCAAGTTGTGGATGCTAAAAGATATCTTTTCAAATCTTATAGAAAACTATAGATTTAAACAACTACATTAAAAAAAAATTAACCCGTTGAGATCATGGAGTTTATTTCGGCAATGGAGTGCGCATTTCTGCACGAATAGGTGCGTCGGTCAGATGGACCTTCGAGGCGCAAAGAGGTGGCTTACCGGGACATGGCAGGTGACATGGCTAGCTCTCATCATAGGTGTGCTGGATTTAGTTTGGGCACAGATTCGTTATTCAATCCCCGAGGAACTCGAACATGGGGCATTCGTTGGAAATATAGCCGAGGACTTGGGTTTGGACGTGGAGAGACTCTCGGCACGTAGGTTCAGAATAGTTTCTGGCGCAAAAAAACAGTATTTGGAGGTGAATTTAGAAAATGGTATTTTATTTGTAAACGAAAGAATCGATAGAGAGGAACTATGTGAACTGAGTCTATCTTGCTCGTTCCATTTGCAAGTTGTTATTGAAAACCCTTTGGAACTGTATCGAGTTGAGGTAGAGATTTTAGATGTGAATGATAACTCTCCCAGTTTTCCGTGGAGCGAGTTTAATTTGGATGTTTCGGAGTCCGCAATACTCGGGTCACGCTTCCCCCTAGAGAGCGCACAGGACTTGGACGTGGGCAGCAACTCTCTACGCTCCTATCTACTGAGTGTAAACGAACATTTCGTCCTGGACATCCAGACACGTAGTGATGGCAGTAAGTTTGCAGAGTTGGTCCTGGAGAGCCCCTTGGACAGAGAGCAGCAGAACACTCACCAAATGGTACTGACGGCTGTGGATGGAGGCTCGCCAGAGAGGTCTGGAACAGCACAGATCAATATAACAGTACTGGATGCAAATGACAATGCGCCGGTGTTCGACCAGTCTTTCTACAGAGTGAGGCTTGTGGAAAACGCACCGAAGGGCACCGTTGTGATTAAATTAAATGCATCGGATTTGGATGAGGGTCCTAACGCAGATATCACATATTCTTTCAGCGGACATGCTCCCCTTAAAGTGCGAGAGCTTTTCAGTGTAGATTCGAGCACAGGAGAGATTAAAGTGAAAGGAGTGGTGGATTATGAAAAGTCCAGGATGCATGAGATATATGTGCAAGCCAAGGATAAGGGCCCATCGGCAGTGGCCGTGCACTGTAAAGTACTGGTGAATATCTTAGATGTGAATGATAACCTTCCAGAAGTGATTTTGACATCAGTGTCCACACCTGTCCAAGAGGACGCACCCCCGGGGACAGTGATTGCGGTAATAAGCGTCATGGACAAGGACTCAGGTGAAAATGGTAATGTTGACTGTGAAATTCCACATCATGTGCCATTCCAGCTCCACTCCTCATTTAAGAACTATTACACGTTGGTTACCAGTGATTATTTAGACAGGGAGACGGTGCCAGAGTACAACATCACTCTCACAGCTAGAGACATGGGCGCGCCTCCCTTGTTCACAAGGAAAACAATTTTAGTTCAAGTATCAGACATGAACGATAACGCACCCCGATTCAAACAACCATCATATACCGTCTATTTGACAGAGAATAACGCACCAGGAGCCTCAATTTGCTCGGTTACTGCTCTGGATCCAGATTCGGACCAAAATGCATATCTCTCTTACTCTATTCTGGAAGGTGATATACAGGGGATGCCTGTGTCCACCTACGTCTCCATAAACTCAGACAACGGGAATATTTACGCACTGCGTTCTTTTGACCATGAGCAACTACGAAACTTTCAGATTTTAGTTCAAGCACAAGATGCCGGTTTCCCACCAATGAGCACTAATGTTACGGTCAATGTGTTTATTTTGGACCAAAATGACAATGCACCGGTGATTGTAGCACCTGAACCCCAAAACGGGACAGCGGCAACTGAAGTAGTGCCAAGGTCAGTTGATGCTGGATATCTCGTGGCAAAAATCACAGCGGTGGATGGAGACGCAGGTCAGAACTCGCGTTTGTTCTACCAGGTCCTCCAGGCAACTGACCCAAGCCTGTTTAGCGTCGCCTTGTACACGGGCGAAATCAGAACGATTCGCAGATTAGTTGAAAAAGACCCCATAAGGCAAAGGCTGGTCATTCTGGTCAAGGACAACGGTCAGCCACCCCTTTCGGCCACAGTTTCCATCATCCTGTCAGTTGTTGACAGCGTGCCAGAATCGCTGCCTGATTTCGGTGACCTCGCACTGAGCCCCCGGTACCGTTCGAACCTAACGCTGTTCTTAATAGTGTCTCTGGGCGCTATTTCGTTCACGTTTCTGGTGGCAATTATTGTCCTGGCAACTATAAAGAGATACCGAGACCGACGTTCCAATCCGGGGTATAACTTCTCACTGAGCGAATGTTGCGGTTTCCGGTCAGAGGAGTCGACCGCCGAGGTGTTTAAGAAGTCCAACTTGAATGTGCAGATCACTACAGGCGCCAAAGGATCCACAAGCGTCGAGGCAAATGGGAACGTCCCCCTTTCTCAGCCATATTGCTACCAGATGTGTCTGACCCCGGAATCATCCAAGAGCGATTTCATGTTCCTAAAGCCATGCAGCCCGATAACTGCCACTCCACAGAAGAATAATGCCAAGAGCGCAGACTACCCCACGTTGGGTTGGAGCGCGCAGGACCATCGTCAGATAATAGTGAACAATGGAGCAACTACTCCGAACGAGGTAAAGGCTGCATAAAATGAAGTCAGACATACGTGATATCTATAATTCATGTAATTGGAATAACGTTCAATGAACATTATGCACAAGTAGTGCCCATGGCAAACAACATTCTGCAATCCACTTTTGTTACAAAGTATTTTAACTGAGTGAGCAAACTTCAGAGGAAAATGGCAATGTTTAATCATGTTCATTGGTCAACGACAAAGTGTAATCCAAAACAGCGTTGCTTTAACCAGGATGGTGACAATTGTATGCAATTACAGTTTATAGCAAAACAGTAACTCAAAGCGCACATTAAAATCCATAAAGACATTGTTAATTAACCGCAAAATCAATATTTTACAATGACCATCTGTGTCTCACTGAATCCCACCGATAACCTTGAACTGAAGAGGTCAGTCTCTAAGTTCATACTGATTTATAACAATGACCTGAAACGTACGCAGGGGTCTAAACCTTTCTAATGTGTTCTCTAATCTAATTAAAAAAGCTCACTATCGTTTTCTCACAAGGTGCTGAACTACTACAAACAACGTTGATTAAATCTGATAGAAAAAAACATAGAGAATAATTGCTTACAGCACGACATTTGCTCTAAATATACTTCACAAAATATGCTTCAGTAAAATGGTTGAGCATGCATTATATGCATTGTTTATTTTACACAGCCTTTTTGGCTGAAAATTATGAAGGGAGGCAATAATTATTGTCCTGACTCTAAATTGAGTTGTCATGTGAAATATTCTGTTTAATAAGCAAAACAAACAATTGTAGTGTTATTCTGATTGCCTCAGCAATCCAACATGAACGTGTCTGTTAACGAATAAGCTGACGCTGCAAGGTCTTGCGAGGTAACAGAACACCATGTCCACAGAAGGTAGGACTCATAACGCGTTGAAAGAAGTAAGGGGCCTAACTAGAGCTGAATAGAAGTCTAAGAAATGTAATATGCATAGGTTTTCCTTTTGAATACGTGCAGTTACTCCGATGACAGTCATTGAGAATCTGCTGTCAAGGGGATGTTTTGTTGGTCCACCTGAGGGCGGTAGTGGCATCAATGGGCGCGTGTGCGTTACGGACTGCAGGCCAAGTAGACAACACGAAACAACTGTACTTGCAGTTTCTCTATTAAATGTATTATTTATTGCAAATTAAAGCTGAAACCATGACATTACATGACACCAAATGTATTTGTGGCAATTTTAATTAATCGATTGCTCTACCAGTTATGCTGTAGTGCTAACTGTTGTAATGCTAACGTTTCTCTCACTCCTGCAGCTCAAGCAGGCGAACAAGGACTGGACATTGACGAAAAACCAACGAAATTCCGTACAGAAAAGGTGAAAGAAATACTGGTGAAAATGAGCACACACAGAAACATAAATAGGCAACAAGCACGCCCCCACCCCACACGCAAGCACACACACGCACATTTACACAGAAGCACACACACACACACATACACACACACACACACATACACACACACACACACACACACACCAAGAAGTACTTCTGGTATCTTATTTATTTATTTCCACAGCTACAGCTCGGTGAACATGGAAAGGACACTACCACGAAGACCCAAGCCGAACCCTGAGGGCTTCTCCAGCCCTGTCGCTCCACAGTACTATACCTGGGGGAGCCATATGCACGGTACGTAGACTATGTCGCAACAAATTCTATACCAGATATTGTTCCATTGCAGAAGTCGCCCTAACCAACACTTTGTTCTGGGATTTTTTAGCAGACTATAATGCGTCCTCTCACGTCGGGGGGGTGAGAGGAGTAGGAAGTGTTGGAAGTGAAGGAGGTATTCCAAACCGTTCATGGAATCAGAGGTACACACAACCTTCATCTGCACAGCCGCCTCCTGACTACCAGCACAATGTTTACATCCCAGGGACGCCGTCGGGGTACTGCCCCGTCAAACCGGCCCCGAGGGGGGAACTGGATGTCTACAATTCATTCTCCACTTTCGGAAAGAAGAAGAGGTTCATCTCAAGCTATGACCCGAGTTGTGACCAGAGAGAGGACAGCCTGATAAACAATGACTATTTTAAATGAATAGAATATACTGAACAATACAATTCGATACCCTTCTCCGTGGATGTTAATTGGCTATTAATATCGTCAACATGTGCATTATAACCCACTGTGCATAATGAAAACGAAAATATTGTAGTTATGTTTAGTCTGTATGAATCCATGCTCCATCGAACATATAACTGACAGCATTACATCACAGTACGTAGTCCCAATACAACAATGTCAATGTCACAATGACATCTGTTAATCATGTTCAATCCCAGTTGATGGTGATGATGAGATAAATTGGTAATAGAGTGCGCTTGTGGTGATAAGGGTGAATTATCTAAAAAAGATCTGTTGTCAGAAGGTTTGCGTTGCGCAGATTATGCATTGTACTTTGTGTACATGTGTATGTATGCCATATTGTTGTTGTACTTTCTACCATCCTGTTTCACCCGTCTGGCTTCTTAAACATTTCCATTGTAGGCCTATACATTTTGAGATTAGCTTATTGCTTATTTCGTTATTTAGGTTAGGAGGGGGTTAGACATATCGAATCAAAATGTAGTTGTGGCCACAGAAATATAATCGGGATATTACAATAGTTTTGTCCAGATGAGGCCGTATATGTAGAAATCCGTATTTGATTGGGATCTTTTAGGATGTGGACACGTCCAGGGACTGTGGTGCTGCATTTACGTGGACAATAGCTGTGACGTTGACATTATGTTGTTCTTGTTATAATTAAAAGAGAATTCTATCTATCCGTTGCTCTTGCTTTCACAGTGCTTTATTCCCGTACTTTTCGCTTTCCAGTAAAGCTTTTGAGAGTGAGCCGGTGGAAAGATCAAGTTCTGGATCTGAGTTGCTGCTGACGATCACTGGTCTGAAATCAATTTGTAATGCTGCCTTGCAAGTTTTACAAATCTTTTAGAGCGGCCCTTATGTCAACCTATAGCTCCGTAGGTATAAACTCAAAGATACAGATTATTATTATCAAATGTTGGTGTTCATTTGAATTCACATCTCGAGGTAACGTTTGGTGAACATTGGCCGTTTTTGCCGCTGTTCCTCAGTACTTCTTGGACGTTGTTGCGCTGCTCTTTCAAGAAATCGCAAATGCAGAGTGTTGCTGTGCATTCCATTTATTTCTGAATGTAGGTTTGGTCCGGATATTACGTCACATTACGATTATTGCGCAACTTTATGTAGCGTTTACGTCTTCGCTCTGGTATCATTTTACAATTATCAATAACACTTCGAGGACATTTCGTTGTTCTCGGGCTTCTCGTGGCTGTCGGATGTCTAAAGTGAGTGAAAAGCTTTTGAGGTGCTGATAATAACAGCTTAAAATAACCTTTTAAAAAGGTACGATTTAATCAAGTACTGATTTACGCCTTGGTCCTAATTCTTTTGCATACCCTACTGTTCTTTAGCACACTTTCATTAATAGCAGTCTATATTATTGTACACACTTTTAATGGAATCCACTTCGACATTGTGTGTCATAGAGATGTATGCATATTCAAGTGTTATCGTATGAAAGCGCATTGTTCCTACAGTGTTGTGCTGGAATTGCTACTTAACATAATTAGGCTAGTTGTTTCAAGCTCCAGCTAATAAAATAACCTAATTATATTGCAACACTTAATTTCCGGCAGCCTAGGCGAATGTATGCGCAAACTTTTTAATCAGGCATCGATTTGGCCTTCAGAAAAAAAATATTCACATGCCTTATTGAAACTACCTTTTCAAAAAAAAAAGAGTGTCCGTAAGTATGCAAACATTAATAATTATATCGATGTACAATCAAAACTATTTCACACGCTATGTTACTTTCCTTTATAAAACCCAATGACGACTACCCACCAGGCGTCATCGCGACTGTGAGAGCAACGCACCCCAGCTGTACCGCGTGGAGACTCGGTATGAATTCCCTAGTGCAGAAGGCTACCGGGTGTTTCTCACAACGGCAATAGCTCGTAGATGTAAAGGTACTCGGCTTCAACGGATTGCAAGTATTGTCATTTTTTATCGTATTTTCTTTTGCAATAATGGCGGTATCCATTGCAACTGTATCGACAGTGTGCGTCACGGTTCTCTTTGTATTCAGCGCGATGTGGGGAATTGCTTTGTCCATTAGCCGCTATTCTATTCCGGAGGAAATGCAGGAGGGTTCCGTGGTTGCAAATCTTGCAACAGATTTGGGACTCGACGTTCGCTCTCTGGTTACACGCAAGGCAAAGCTTGACATCATTGATAGTAAGAAATATCTAGACATTAACAAAGAAACTGGGGAGCTGTTCATTCTTGAGAAAATAGACAGGGAATACATTTGCTCGAGCAAGACAACGTCTTGTTTTCTTAAAATGGATGTCATATTTGAAAATCCCATTCGTATTTTTAACATTGAGCTTGAAATAATGGACATAAATGACAATGCGCCTGTATTTCGAAGGGAGACCATGGATTTGGACATTTCCGAATCGACCGCTCCAGGAGAGAGATTCTCTTTGACAAATGCTGTGGATGCAGATGTTGGTGCGAATTCTATTAAGACTTACTATTTGAGCACAAGCAAGTCTTTTACGATTGACATACAGACGGGAAGCGATGGCTCTAAATATGTTGATTTGGTTCTCAATAGCAATTTAGACCGGGAGGAACAAGCTCTTCATAATTTAATACTTACTGCTGTAGACGGCGGTGTCCCTGCGCGCTCTGGCACTGCCAGTATCGTCGTTAGAGTTCTAGATATCAATGACAACGCCCCCCTTTTTAACCAGCCGATATATGCTATTAATGTAACTGAGAACTCCCCAATTGGAACCCTAGTAATGACGTTGAACGCCACCGACTTGGACGAGGGCACAAACGCAGATATTATATATTCATACACTTTATATACATCGGAGAAGACACAAGAAAAGTTCTCTCTAAATTCAAATACTGGGGAAGTAAGGGTGAAGGATGTGATTGATTTTGAGGAGAGTCACAGTTTTGATATATATATTCAAGCGAGAGACCAAGGATCTAATTCGTTATCTGGGGATTGTAAAATAATGCTATTTATCACCGATCTGAATGACAACCATCCAGCGGTTACCATCAAATCATTTAAAAGCACAGTCAGAGAAGATGTTGCCATAGGAACATTAATAGCAGTTATTAGTATAAGTGACAGGGACTCTGGGGTCAACGGTGAAGTTGAACTAACTGTAAACAAACAGGCTTCACTACCTTTTGTTCTCAATAAGTCTTCAACAGATTACATCGCTCTGATTGTGTCAGAACCACTGGACCGTGAGAAAATTCCAAGATATGACATCACTTTCGTAGTCACAGACAAGGGGACACCTTGCTTATCGGACAATGAGACCATTATCTTGGAAATATTAGATGTCAACGATAATTCGCCGATATTCCCCCAGCCGTTCTACACAATCCATGTTTTGGAAAACAATGTTCCTGGTGCACTGTTGACATCGCTCAGTGCATTGGACCCCGACCTCCATGAGAACCAGTATCTGGTTTATTTCATAATGGAGAAGGAAATCCTCAACACATCCATGTCCATGCTTTTTTCCATTAATCCGGAAAACGGCAACCTTTACGCTCTCAAGACCTTTGACTTTGAAAGGGAGAAAGAGTTCCTTTTCCACATAGAGGCCAGAGACTCTGGGATCCCACCGCTCAGCAGCAATGTGACCGTCCACATCATACTTCTTGACCAGAATGACAACACTCCACTCATAGTGTCGCCTTGGCGAGCTCAGGGTTCGGTCATTGAGGAGGTGATCCCCCGGTCCATTGATAAAGGGTTCCTGGTAGTCAAGGTGATTGCCATTGACGCCGACTCGTTACAGAACTCGCGGGTGACCTATCAGCTTCTGCAGGTCAGCGACTCTTCCCTGTTTAGTCTAGACCAGTACAACGGGGAGATCCGGACCTCCAGAATGTTCAGCTATAGAGACCCCCGCCAACAGAGACTGGTCGTTGTCGCCAAAGACAACGGAGACCCCGCGCTTTCCGCCACGGTTACCATCAAGATATCAACGGTAGAACGCATGGTGGCGCCGTTCTCAGAGACAACTGAGGTGCCTTTAGAGTACGACTTGTTCACAGACTTGAATCTGTATCTGGTCATCGGCCTGGGCTCCGTGTCTTTCCTCCTGTTGATCACTATACTGGTGGTCATCGTGCTGAAGTGCCAGAAACCCCATCCAAATAAGATGCCCCCAGCTATGAATATGAATTTGAACAGTCTTAACAGGAACAGTGTGATTAGCAGGAACAGCGTGATCAGCCAGAGGAGCTCCACTATAGCCGATTCCACCCTCATCTCCAGCGATGCCTATTGGTACAGCCTGTTTCTAGCAGAGACCAGGAAAGGCAAGGTGGTGGTCCGACAGCCGGTGATTCCCAAGGGAACAGGCTACTTCGTGTCCAGCATCCCCAGAAGCACAGGGCCGACGGAGACCAGCGACTCCAGAGCTTCCACTCTACAGGTAGGCCCGCCTCTGAGATGGAGGCCGGGAGTAGTTTCTCTTCTTAGACCTCCTTAACACCATCTACCTTCCTTCAAGTAATCTTGAGCCCATCAGGCTTGACATTGACTACATGAACAATGGGTGCATTAGAATAACATAGAAACACGGCCTCGTTTGGTAAATAAAAACAACATCAATAATAATGAATTAAAAAACGAAAGTTCTTTCCACCCGGCCTGGACCTGAGCCATGTGTTTCCGCTAGATGTGCTTCCACTGCAGGTCTAACCGATGTCATCTGCCTCTGAGAGGAGTGTAGAGCCCCTGAGAAAGTTCTTTGTCTGCCGTGTTTACCGACAGGTTAATTGAGTCACACTAATCAACAGACACGGTAGTATAGAACTGTTTAGGACAACGCTTCTTAAAGGTCAGGAGTTACATTTCTAGGGAGTTAATGCAATATCTGCAGGTTTTAGTGTTAGAATATCTGTCTAGTGTAAATCATACTTTTCAAAGTTTATTTTCTCTTACGCGAACAATGTTGTTAACTGTTCATATCCTCATACTTGCTTCTGTGCATGTGTGGCTCACATTCTGTACTTGTATGTCTTCTCTATAGACCCTGAATGTACAGTAGCCTAGTAGCCCTCAGCCCCTACCTTTTCCTATCGGATGTTCAATCTCCCTGAATGTACAGTAGCCTAGTAGCCCTCAGCCCCTACCTTTTCCTATCGGATGTTCAATCTCCCTGAATGTACAGTAGCGTAGTAGCCCTCAGCCTCTACCTTTTCCTATCTGCTGATCTACCTCTCTTCAAATATTATCACGCTGCTCTGATTTAATCCACCTGATAATGCAGTCCTCATCTCTGCATATTTCTGAGATTAAAATGCAGAAATACAAACCCCTTTGGCTATTTCAACAACCATTCCAAAAATAAACCCTGTCTATGTCATAACAAGATAAGCGGGCCTTTCAAGGTAGTTGGCTTTAAGTCCGGTATAGGCATGACTATAGGCACTTGGATATCTAACCAGTGTCCTGGGTATGCATAACCAACAACTTCACTGTCAGACTGATTACCAGTAGTGGTTTTGCTGTCCAGGGTTGGAACTCTGGCATAACTCTGTGCAGATGTCCAACAAGAATAAATACATATGCTTCTGGATCTTTAGTGAAATGTATACCTTTTTTCCAAATCTCAGATAAAAACCGATCTCGCACATGAGTACAGAATGATGTCATTCTGCTGAGGAGGATGGGGAAGCCAATCACCAGTCTACTAAAGTATATTTTAATGACTGTTACAAACCCAAAGCATTCTGCATGAATGCACCATTCCAAAATCTGCATTTAAAAATACTACTAAATTACAATGTTTTGGAAAGAAAACCATTGCACAAAGTTATTCTAGGTAATATATCATAGATGTTTCTTTAGATTCTCCTTCTGTCCTGTGGTGAATGAAAACAGGTGGATTATTATTGTGTTGTGAGGACATTCATGTGTTTTGGCTTTTATTCATTCACTGCAAATACTGGGGAGGGTCAATTTGCTTCTTTAAGTCACCAAACAATGCAAGAACAGTGCTAATTCTCTATTCATGTTACTGCCACTTCCTTTTATTCTTTGCTGGCTGCCCATGCAATTTTAATACATAAAATTGCTTTCAAAGAATGGATTTCTGCCGTGGTCTGAGGCACTACTCTCTAAGGTCTATTTTAACTTGGATTTGTGTTACTACCCCAGGGGAGAAGAAGGGATCATGGTAAAGTCAGTGCGAACTATACGTGTGAAACATTGTTTTCATTCTAATGACATTTTTGTAGACGTCTGTCTTTGTGCATTTCTTCCCCCAGGTGGCCCAAAAAAAACGGACCATGTCCAAACGAACCAAATTGCCATTTTAATTTTAGCTCTAATAGGAACAACGTAGAGTCTACTGTCACGATCTGAAAACTTTGAAGAGATGCATTAGATTACTAGCGCGTGTGTTTTACTGTGCATTTGTCTGTGTGTGTGATGTTAATGTGGGTGTGTTTTGATGAGCGTGTGGGTGTATTGATGTGTGGGAGTGTTTTGATGTGCGTGTCCGTGTGTGTGATGTATATTTGGGTGTGTGCACTCTGACCATTGAACCTGTCTCTTTTTCCATTCTTAAGTACTCAAAATGAAAGGAAGTCCATTCTACAGCTGGAGGTATGCTGGTTGCTGCTTACATGTTTTAGGAACACTGTGATTGGTGTAGCTTAAGCTAGAATTGTGTTTCCCGGTCTGTCTTTCGATGCAATTCTGTTCTGCTCTGATGACACACATTCTTAATGTCTCTTATCTCAAGTTTTTTTTTTGTTTTTTTTTTTTTGAAACTGTCCATGGATCCCAAAATGTCAGCTAAGAGCAGACAGACATTGATAAGGGGGGACATGGAGAGAGGAGGATTCCATCCTTGCCTCTCTCTCTTTCCTCTTCTTCTGTGCCCTCTCCCGAAACGCACTGCACACTCTCCTTCCCATTGACCTTCATTGTGATGCATCTGTGAGCCATGAATATTAGATTGGGAAATCTCTCCAAAGCAGGAAACCAATCACTCACTGACAGCTGAGATTAGGCCCAAAGTGGCTGCCAGGTCAGAGCAGTAATGACAACGGTGGATGTGGTTTGTTTGGGCGACGTTCGCTAGGATAAAGAGAGATAGGATTAAGGTGTGCTTTGTCCTTGTTTCCGCACCTAGGCCTCCCGTCCCTCTGTCTCCCACATACATCCTGACATGGTGTCGCTCAGCCCAGCAGCCACTCTATCTCCTTGGCCCGGAAACAAGGACCCCCCCCTTCCCAGAAATTGACAGCACTTGAACTAGTTCACATCCAGCCTGCCCCCTCCCCCACACTGATGTGCATGTCTCCCTTTATGTTTCTCAGTTACTATCATTTATTTGATTTTATTCAAATTTGAGTTGCTTGCTTTGTAATCTGGCCTAGATGCACATGACATATCTATCCTGTAATTTGCCCTGATGTCTCATTTCTGTGAGGTTAAAAGAGTGGGATTTGACAAGTTGCCCATATAGCTAATTAGATTAAACTCACCATGCACACCTCTACGTATAATCCAGAGGCATGAACACTGTTTATGGCCCAGAAGGTTTACAAATTAAAGGAAAAGTGTGTTGTTTATAAACCTGGGTCCTATTTACAGATCTAATAACCTACTTATTAGAGGCATTTTTTTAATAAATTCTTGAAGTTTTTAAAACTTTTTAACTTTTCCTGCAGTCTCTCTCTGGGCTAAAATGGAAGTGAACGGGGCAACCTATGTTGCGTTTGGAAAAATACGACACTTTGGGTTTTCCAAAATGGGAAGGCCACAGTGTATTGATATAGGTCTCCGTATGTTCTCCTGAAGAAATGGTGCCAAACTAGGACCATGCTAGGTAATCTGCATACAGGTCCCTGGTTAACAAATGGCAAACTTTTCCTTTGATGTATAATGTGCAACCATGTTTGACGGATTGTGGCAGCAGCCAGTCAGGCCCCAGTCAGGCCCTGGGTTGTGCCTTCCTATTGACCTGCAGTCATGCTGACCCTTCTCTGTAGCTCCTGTTGACTAACAGTATTTTCCATCTCTGACAGGATTCCAGGGCCAGCAGTGACCTGCCATGATGTCCTCAATCCTAGGGTATGCAGCTGCAGATCATTTGAACAAGAAACAAGTGACACAAACACTCCTTCAAATACTGGGATGAAAACGTTACCTCCAGGAGCCGTTCCTCAAACCCGTTGCTCAAAAAACACCTCAGCAACTGTAGACTACCTTTATCATCTAACCATCAAGCATGAATCTGCATGGCTACTTCAACAGGTACTTCAATTTAGAACATATCATAAAGAGGAAAGAATTTTAGAACATCTGGTATTTGAGAGGTGCATTCCAACTGATGTCATTATGCATTACATCCTCACTGGGACTTTTGACCATATTTGGGACCAGGTGATGCATCTCTTCCAGAATCCTACCAAACCCAAAGGGAAACACTTTTTCAGATGGGATATTTTGCGGTGTCCTTGCAAGGGTTCTTGATGGTGATGTCATAATACATTATCGGTATGTATGTGCGTAAGAGGTCACAATCAAAAAACCAACAGTACAGTATCAGATATGAATGTTTCCAATGCCTTCCATAACCCAGATCTTTGAACATCTGTGGATCTGTTTTGTGCATCGGTAAGAACCTTCGTTGATTTTGTTTGGTAATAACACTAATATTATTTGGCTGCCTAGATCTTGACATTCCTTTGGATGTGTTGAATTTTCTTCATTACTCTGAAAAACAACCGTATCGTATGGCATTATTAATTTCCTAAGACATGGTACGGAATGTGCATGTTGATTTAGTATTTATAAAACACATCAATAGCAAATACCTGTCATCTAATAAGCCAGGCAGAAGAGAAGTATTTCATGTTGCTTCCCTTCACTTTGCAGACAGAGTTGTTATATACGCTCGCAGTTCAAATATTCATGAGCACATTTGACAGTTGCTCTATATTTAGTTTATTTTGATGAAAAAACTAGTCCTGCTCACCATAACTAGATAAAGCACATGCCACAGTCCATGTTTAGGGGGAGATTCATCTCCAAGGATAAACTCAGGACAGTGAAAAACACCAGTATTTAGTTCCTGCCTGAACAATACGTAGCAATACATGTGTCAACCTAGAATATCTGTTGCACTAAAGAGGTTCACTTTTAAACAACTTTGCATTCTGTACGTCTACTTGAAAGGCCTCTGCTAAGTTTCCGATGACCCCGTTCCACATTCCCATTATCCCTGCACTGTGAGCAGCCCTCAGAGAATCGGCTAAAGGAGAAATCATTGTAAGACTTTATTGAGAAATGTCATTAAATCAAAACAAGGAAGGTTATTGTTGTATATTCAGATGTATTGTATGTTTGGCCTGGTGCAATACAATACTTTGGTCATGTTTAGAACATTTACAATGTTTTCTGACTTGATGTTTTTAAATTCGTTTCATTTATTTAACTCATTTGAATTGCATTGTGTAACCTATTGTATTATGTTGTCACGTAATACATCCTTCACATGGTTTTCAGTGTTTAGCGAGACAGTATTAACATTATTTTAGGACATATGAATGGTGCTCCACTACTCAAATTGTAGCCAACATAACATATGTATCAAAGTGTTATGACATAAAAGGAGCTCTTACTGAAGTTAGGATTAGGTGATGTGTCTTAAAAAGGAGTAGCTAGCACAGACCGCTCAGTGCAACCTCCCAGCGAGGAGGGAATGGCCCAAGAATGAGAGAGATGCTTAGAACCAGAAAGATGGTGGTATTATTCTGTCCTTTAGACACTGGTAAATGGCCCTACACTCACGATTCATCCAATCTCTTAGATATGAAATAATCAACCTGAAAACGACTGTATGTATATCTCCAAAATATACACAGCAGTAACATGGGAAAACACTAGTTCTATACACATTGAGTTGCACCACGTCAGTGCAACTAAAGTTTTACATTTCCATTCCGTTCCCTTTACCGGTGGCGTGTGTGTCCTCTGTTTGTAGGGAGGAGGCCTGAGCCTGCTAGGAAGGCTGGTTTGTTCTGTATTCGTGTTACAGGGAATATACAACTAAATGCAGTCCGCTTGGAATCTGTCTGGGTCTCACGCATTCCACCCGTACATGTTACCCAAGGTGACGTTAAATAATGGTGCTTAATCCAGATTCAAGTCATGATTATTGCTCGAGATAAGATGCCAGCTGGATGAACTTCAACCCCGGGCCTTTAGAGGGAATCTTTTAAGCAGCCTGTGGCTTGGATTGCTGGTTTTGAAACCTGAGACCTCAAGCTCTACTTTGACAGATGTTCTGTGAAAACCAGTGAAAGGTTTTAAACATGTATAAGCATAACTACTTTGTACTTTGTGTTTTTTCAACAATACATTCTTTTTATATATATATATATATATATTCATCTTGATGGGACAGGAGGGTGTTAGTGCTGCTTGCTTTCAGTTTCATGCAGATGTGTGTTTAAATTTACTGAGCTGATGTGTTGATTCATTATACCATTGTATAGGAGAGTTCAAAATCACTACCTACCTACGGTGTTGATAGTGAAGTACTGAGTCCATGTTTTTAGACAATAAGAAAATGTGCTAATAGAAAGCTAAATTAATCAACGGAACAAGCCTAGGCTAATCGAGACCATAGCCATGTGCTACTCAAAGGTCAGCTATATTGTAAGATTTGGTCACACCTACTTGCCTTTACAAAAATAGGTTTTTCTGAGCTGCGCCTCAGAGACAATTCACTGGTAACTTTGTTGCTATGATTTTTCTTTCCTTGCAAGTGATTAAACCTGTATTTGTGCTAAAGAGTATTTTAATTTGCAACCTTAGCTGCCTCATGGGGTTCGTCCGGCTTTCCGTCTAATGATTGTTTCGCATCCACTGCCAGCTAGGTCCACTGTGCACGGCCGGAGACTGGGTCTCTGGAGTCTAAGTCCTTCCCCAGACAAAGGCCTGCTTCACTAGGGGGAAGTGGGCGCCTGGCTGGACTGAGTTTCGGGATTGATCAGTACGGGTACCTGAAGTAAAATCTTTAACTCGGGAGGTAAGGACACAGATAAATAGGGTCAACTGTTAACCGTAAAACGGTTGGACCACGGTATAGATCACAGGTGTTTGAATAATATCTCACATAGGGGACTGACAAGTTTATTGACCCGTGGTCTGACGTTTCGCCACACATGGTTTCACTGGGTTAACCTTGGTGATGGTGGGGTGTGCGGCCCCTTGTACCCATGGCGGCCTGGTCCCTGCCACGGAACGTTTCATCGCCCAGCCCGGCAGCAGAGCATCGGTGGAACGCTGGTGACCGGGATGGCCCTCTACCTATTCTACTCTCTGGGCCGAATCCGTCGTAGTTGACTTGGTGATGTTGTAGGCTGAATGGAAGCCACGTTGAAGTCATGAAAAGAAGGATAAGGGGTACACCAGGTACTTAACTTCTGATGGCCCAGACGGTGTTTACAGCAGCATTGACCAAAGATGGCTACCGACCCGAGGTAGAGGAAGAGGCTGGGCTACCTGCTGTATTTCTGATCATGGTTGCCACCACTTTGGTTCGATTGGACATTGGGTTTGTGACTGTCCTGACAAGGACATAGGACATAAATGAATAAATGACAGTTCCGGCCACCGCTTTAAGGAGGGGGGTGCAGACGATCTGAGGAGACGTGACAGGCAGCAGCAATCAGTGAGATCACATAAAACATTATGGGGAGATGTAATGGTGAGGTTGCTCAGGTGTGCGATCTGACTCCTGGTCTGGTGAATGTCCCTATCCGAGTGCATACCCTGTGTCACCAGAGTCCGTTGAATGTATAACTCCTGTGTTTACAGCATTGTTAGCAGATTCTTTCTTGCTATGCGACTTTCCAAATTCTATTGGCAACTTTTTTTAGGCTAAAGCGGCCAGCGAGAAATCTAGCAACTTGAAACGTGTAAGAACGTATCCCCTCTTCTGTGAGCCCCTCAGCCACCCCAAAGCACTAAACGGCGGTCAGTCTCACAGTAGCCTCGCGCAGCAGTCAGTTTAGAGAGGAGACCCACAATCTGTGTCCAGACTGCAAATGTATTGCGGGTGTGCAAAGCCACCGCTGATCCTGCCCTGGCTAACAGAGTGGTGATGTCAATGTTTTTCCACAGCCAGAGTGTCTCTTTTGGGTCATTCCGCCGGTCCCAAACCCGGATAAAGGAGGAGGGCTGGACGTAGAGCTAGCAATTCCACCCCACATAACGGTCTTTGGATTACATTTCTATTATTTAACAATATAGGACAAAATGTATTCATGTAACGCTGATCTACACAAAGCATTGAAGTCATGCAGTTATTTTGAGAAGTGATGGCCTATTTCAATGAGACTTTTTGTCTCTCACAATGTTACTCCTCTCTCTTACAGCGTCCTTTACAATTATGCAAATTAGGCCATTACATAATTTGGCGACTTTTAGGACAGCTGATTGCTACTTTCCTTACAGAGGAGTTGGCAACACTGACCGCTCTCACTTCTTTTTCAGTTAAGAACTAAAGGTTGACAGTCGGGCTACAGAGTGTCGATTCGTGCAGGATCTTGAGCTGTCAGAATTAAGATTGACAAATAATTTAAACGTTACATGTTGTTTTGCAGCACAATTCTCAATAGGGATGAGACTTCTTACATCAGCATGAAACCCCTTTATTTCAATTGAAAACATGATTTGGGATCGACTTATTATGCAGACGATGGTTGTCATGCAAATGAGAGTAGCCAATGAATTGCAATTATTCGCAAAGTCCCTCTTTGCCATGAAAATGAATTTAATCCCCCAAAAACCTTTCCACTGCATTCCAGACCTGCCACAAAAGGACCACCTGATATCATGTCAGTGATCCTCTTGTTAACACAGGTGAGAGTGTGGAAGAAGACAAGGCTGGAGATCACTCTGTCAGGCTGATTGAGTTAGAATAACATACTGGAAACTTTAAAATGAGGGTGAGGCTTGAAATCATTGTTCATCCTCTGTTAACCATGGTTACCTGCAAGGAAACATGTGCAGTCACTATTGCATTGCCCAAAAATGGCTTTGCATGCAAGGATATTGCTGCTAGTAAAAATGGACCTAAATCTACCATTTATCGGGTCATCAAGGAGAGAGGTTCAATTATTGTGAAGAACGCTTCAGGGCACCCTAGAAAGTCCAGCAAGTGCCAGGACAGTCTCCTAAAATTGATTCAGCTGCGGGATCTGGGCTCCACCAGTACAGAGCTTGCTCAAGAAAGGCAGCAGGCATGTGAGTGCATCTGCACGCACATTGAGGTGAAGACTTTTGGAGGATGGCCTGGTGTCAAGAAGGGCAGCAAAGAAGCCACTTCTCACCTGGATAAACATCAGGGACAGGCTGATATTCTGTAAAACGTACAGGGATTGGACTGCTGAGGACTGTTAAGGACTGCTGAGGACTGGGGTAAAGTAATTTTTCTGATGAATCGCCTTTCAGATTGTTTAAAGCATCCAGAAAAAAGCTTGTCCAGAGAAGGAAAGCTAAGCGCTACCATCAGTCATGTGTCATGCCAACGGTAAAGCACCATTCATGTATTGTGTTCCATGGGAAATGTATTGGAATCCAATTGAGTCCTAGTCTATTTAATAGGGAAAACTTCTAAAAGCAAGTTTACTAAATTTGAGACATCTTGTTTAGGTGCATAATGTGGTTTAATAATATTGTTTTTATTTGCTTGTGTTCATAAGAGATATTCCTTGTGTTTTACAGACCAATGCCTGATACTTGTTGATGGAGTTTAAATTCTGAAATTGTAACTTGACAAATGTACAAATAGGGCAGTTATAAAATCATGTTCAAGGTCTACATTGAATGTTTTTCAAATTACTCATTATTGAAGTAAATTGTCTTTTAGTGACATTATACATCTGTTCTAGTTCTCTGTTCGAGTTGCTAATTGTCCAAATTAATGTTGGGTGGCTGTGTGGATATGACGTGTATAAGTTTAAGGGTGGTGGTTTTTGGAACCAAGTTGTCAGGGTAGAGACCTATACAGTGGGGCAAAAAAGTATTTAGTCAGCCACCAATTGTGCAAGTTCTCCCACTGAAAAAGATGAGAGAGGCTTGTAATTTTCATCATATGTACACTTCAACTATGACAGACAAAATGAGAAAAGAAATCCAGAAAATCACATTGTAGGATTTTTAATGAATTTAATTGCAAATTATGGTGGAAAATAAGTATTTGGTCAATAACAAAAGTGTATCTCAATACTTTGTTGTATACCCTTTGTTGGCAATGATTTTCTATGGGGTTGAGATCTGGAGACTAGCTAGGCCACTCCAGGACCCTGAAATGCTTCTTACGAAGCCACTCCTTCATTGACCGGGCAGTGTGTTTGGGATCATTGTCATGCTGAAAGACCCAGCCACGTTTCATCTTCAATGCCCTAGCTGATGGAAGGAGGTTTTCACTCAAAATCTCACGATACATGGCCCCATTCATTCTGTCCTTTACACAGATCAGTCGCACTGGTCCCTTTGCAGAAAAACAGCCCCAAAGCATGATGTTTCCACCCCCATGCTTCACAGTAGGTATGGTGTTCTTTGGATGCAACTCAGCATTCTTTGTCCTCCAAACACGACGAGTTGAGTTTTAACCAAAAAGTCTATTTTGGTTTCATCTGACCATATGACATTTTCCCAATCTTCTTCTGGATCATCCAAATGCTCTCTAGCGCACTTCAGACGGGGCCTGGACATGTACTGGCAGGGGGACACATCTGGCACTGCAGAATTTGAGTCCCTGCCGGAATAGTGTGTTACTGATGGTAGGCTTTGTTACTTTGGTCCCAGCTCTCTGCAGGTCATTCACTAGGTCCCCCAGTGTGGTTCTGGGATTTTTGCTCACCGTTCTTGTGATTATTTTGACCCCACAGGGTGAGATCTTGCGTGGAGCCCCAGATTGAGGGAGATTATCAGTGGTCGTGTATGTCTTACATTTCCTAATAATTGCTCCCACAGTTGATTTCTTCACACCAAGCTGCTTACCTATTGCAGATTCAGTCTTCAAGGTTGGAATTTTACCTCAAAATGTAAAAGCTGTTTAGCTTTGCGAATATTTGTCAATAGGTTATATGGTTTACATTTCCTTCACACCAACAACCCTACTGCATATGTTGTGTCTTTGACTTGATTGTTTGTGTTTTTAAAATGTCGACTTTGTTTTTTGAGGAATATAGTCTGCAACACATTATGGAATGGATTCCAGGTCCCTCCTAGGTACCAATGTTTATTTTCATGTACTTCTTGGAATTGGTTGTTTCTGTTGTCTTTATTCTGTGCTCTCTCATGCTGTCACGGTCGCGGGTGTGAGTGGAAACAATAGCAGTCATTGTAAAGAAAAGGTGAATTTAATTCTACACAAGACAAACAAAACACGAACTAGACACGAAAAGTAAAGGTGCTGGATTAAACAGCAAAAAACAGATAACTAACAAACATAAAACAAACCGTGAATAAACTTACAGACAAACATGTAGAGTATCCACAGAACAATAAACCAAACAAGACAGGACCGTGAACGTTGTAAGAATACAAACAATAAACCACACCGAGTGTGGCTAAAACCTAACTTAAGTAGGCTCCCCAATCAGAGGCAACTGGCAACAGCTGTCTCTGATTGAGGAGCACACCACACAACATGAAGGCACCTCCATGTGTCATGCCCTGACTGCGAGCCCTGAGGCACAGATATAGCCAGGGGCCCCCAGCCAGGACATGACACGTGCATCATTTTTACTTCACTGGGGGGGGGGGGTAGTTTGGCCGTGTAGTAGTGTAAAGTCTAAAATTGTACTGGTTGAGCAAAAATACGTGTTTTCATTTTGATTTGGCAAGGTGGTAATTTATTTGTTGGTATGGATAGTAGCTATATGAATAGTGACTGTTCGTATGAGTAATCAGATTAACACCAGGCACTAGGGAATAAATGGGTTAAAAAGTACAGGGAGGAAGGTTGTTGTTATTTCCTACATGGGTATTACCTTTTGTTATATTTTAATTAAAACTGAGAAGATAATTATGTTTAGAAATCACTCCCTACACTAAAGTTGGAAGGTAATGCAAAAATAATAGATGACCTGATTCTGGGTATTAACATTGTTGTACCAATAGTGTGGAACCCTTTGACCCACATTATGATGATTATGGAAAACACAGGAGGGAGTGCTACGTTCCCTTCATATTAGTTCACCAACTACGTGAAAAGACGTCATGAGAAGTTGTGTTTCAGCAATGGAGAAGGCAACACCCCTTGCAGACTACCTGACCCCACCACGACAGTACCTACTTCTGTACCATATCACCATAAACAAAGAAGAACACTGTTAAAGCTGGACAATATAGCCCTTAGAGCTGGACAATATAGCCCTTAGGTTGACCATGCAAGACACGAGAACATGAAAACACATATCAACATCCTCATGTTCCCTGATTTTAACCCCTATATCATTTTTAGTAGCACAATGGATGGTGCATAGTTAGTCAAAAGGACAAATGGATATAACCGATAAGGGCTGTTATACCCCATTGGAAACTCCTGTGAAGCTGAGGAATGACATTAGAAATGATAACTGGTTTGTTTATGGGGACTGCAGTATTCAACGACCATGGTCATCCTATGGTTGTGGACACACGTACATTGTTTAGGCTAACCTAAAATGAGCTTTCCTGGTGCAGGTCTATATAGTGTTTAGTGGGGAAGCATAAAAAATAGAATGGTCTTAGCCTCCCAACGAGGTGTCTCTGCAAGGTGACACGTTCTGAGTGTGGTACTATTATTTCTGATGCATCAGTTATTAAACTGGTGCATAAAACCAATAAAGGAATTGCAGAGCTTCACGAAGTCTGTGGATGGGATCCATTCCCAGGGTTATCCTTCATTGTTGGTCCCGGGGTATGACATTATTCAAGATGCTAATTGTTGTCTTTGCCGTTTTTGCGTTCTTGTTGTATGTTATGTTCTAGTTTAATATACATAGGAATTGACTGAACTGACGTGTTGATGTTGATTCATTGCACCATTGCATAAGAGAGTAAAATCACTAGATACCTACTGTGTTGATAGTGAAGTGAGTCCATGTATTTAGACCAAGGCCGTATATACTATATATATTTGGAGGACACATTCATGGGTCAACTTCAGTTGGTAGGTACAATCATTATCAAGCACTGTACTGTCTCTCTAGTTCATTACTTAAAATATATGAAAAAGTGAAAAACTAGAATGTAATGTGAGTGTTACGTATCTCAACATGTCATTTTGGCTGTAACTGTAATTGGGGGAATGAGAAATGTTTTGCTAAAGAGTTGAAGTAATTGCATGGTGATGAGCGAGAGCTAACCAATCATCCTGCACTTCATTCATTCACCTAGCGACCCACAATGCTGCTGGTGCGTATTCAACTAACGTTAATGGTTTTATTTTGTTAGAATTGCCAGAAAGCCCACGTCAAGTCTGAGTAAAGTGTCAATAATTGATGTGGATCACTATGTGTGATTTATGCAGACAGTCGTTTCATTGATCGCTTATTCATAAAGTATACTGTATAGCTGTACTTGCTTATGATGAATAATATTTTTTGTGTTTGATAAAAGTGCAAGCAATTTTGTTAGTCAGCTTTCATTCAAAGTGAGCAATCATAAATAAGAGGAAGGGTCGCGGTAACATTTGTCAGTATTTTTTAGCCAGCCTCAGAAAAGAAGTTGCGATCAGTGACAAAATTAGTACCATTCATATGATAGACGTTTACAGTAGCACTAGATGTGAATCAATGTTAATTGATATAATAACCATAGATCAGTAAGGAACTGTTAGTAATCCATTCCTGAACATCATGGCAAGAAACACCTATATTTATTTAATGTTCACTGACCACCGACTGATTTTGTTCTCCTAATGTTGACTCCATAGCTACAGCCTTGGTTTAAACAGTAGGAAAATGCAAATTACAGAGCTAAACTAATCAAAGGAACAAGCCTATACCGATAGAGTCTATAGTGATGTGTTGCTCAAATTCAGCTAAGATGTGGTCACACTTTCTTGCCTATACAAACTGAGCTCACCACTTTGTTGCTGTTATTATTCTATCTTTGCCAGTTAAAACTGAATTTGTGTTAAAGAGTATATTGATCTCTATCTTACCTGGTAAGGTTCTGACTTTAGATTTATATCACGTGTCTGTCTCCAGATATAGCTACACGGCCTATTTAATTTTGATTGTTTGTTATGGTTCTCCAGTTGACTGTATCCGCCTTCCAGGAGGGCTTGGTGTTTAATTGTAAGTTATATTTGGCAGATGAGAGTCGAAAAAGTATGTGGCAGAGAATGTCTTGGCAGAATTTCTGTTATTCATAATCAGTTTAGATGTTGCTTAAATGTCATGCTTGTAGCAGATAATAAAGCTTTAAGATCTGTGCTTCTATTAGTAAGTGTCATTCCAGAATTGAAGTTATCACTTGTTAATAAGATACTTAAATCATTGGCCATTGATGATGACCCAGATTCTTGCTTCATGCCAAATCAAGGGGATTGAGTGTTACACCGAGGGAAAGATTATTATGAAGGAAGTGGGAGGCAGAAACACAGTTACCTCAGAGTAATTTTCTTATCCTAACGACTGCCCACAGTGTACAGTGAACCGTGGACGGATGATCTCCATTATGACGGCACTGAGGCAGATCCTCCAGCCTGCAGTCTGCTGCAAATGATTGATGGGAGTGGGCTGGTTGCCGGGAACTACCGGCACCTAGGAAACGGTTGCTCTGACAACCGCACCAGCTTCCAGTGATTACGGAGGAGGGGAGATTATCTTAAACAGCAGCCTTTTATTTCATCTCTCCCGGTCTCTCTCTCTCTCTCCTTTCGGCCGGTTCGGTCCTTCTCTAATCCTGCCTGGCTTCAGTATGCATGCCCTGTGATCCTCTTCAAACAATATATTTCAGAATCATACATTTCGTCTTTATTTAGCTGAAGGGTCAATTCATGTTACTTTGTAATTTGTAGCAGTGATTATGAATCAACCCTGAATCATACTTGCTTCAAACATACTGGCTGCAGCGTGACACTCCCGTCATTCAATAATCATATTCAAGCCCCTGCTCCAGTTACAACAGTCAGCACCTTCTATTTGCAGCACCAACCCCCACAAACCTTTGCTCTCTGAGTCTCTCTCCCTCTCTAAGTCTTTTCCTCCCTCTATTCACCACCATTGTCAGTGGCTGTTCCTCATACATATGCAGAGGCACTCACATACCGGCCACCTATGCTGACGTGCACCCGAGCATGTATGTGTTTACCCACACACACCTTCATACACCTACATACATGTACCTACATACACACCTCATTCCTTTATCAGCAGCCTTTCCCACCATTGACAGGGACTTTGGCGACCCAAATCATATTCTGCCAATTGCTATGGAGACGAGGTGTTCTGCTGCAAAACATGAACCACCAGAGACAAAGAGTAGGAGGAAGGGAGAGAGAGAGTGAGAGGAGGGGAGAGGAGAATGAGGCGAGAAAGACAAGAGGATAAGAGATGTCATATCTCTCTTTGGCCACAAGGAGTCAGTCAGACATAATACATGTACCTGCACACAGGTAGAAATACATATCCCATGTTTAACATGGCTGGATAGTATTAATACATGTATATAGTTCTTACAGAGAACAATTATTACCATCTTAGTACAAATTACTGTATTTATTCATACATACTGCACATGCCACTTTGACAAACGTAATCTTTCAAGCTGACGCCTACCTGTGTTAAATCATATGATCAAGTGATCATTTATTAAAGCCTTTGAGGACAGGCTGCAGCCAGATGGCCAGTATCCATGCAGAACAGGAATATTAACACGACATTATGAACACAACATTATTAATGTGACATTATGAACATGACATTATTGCCGTGACAATATTACCATGACATTACGAATGTGCCATTATTAACCTCCCCACTGACCTGAATATGTTCTATTACATCCATTACATCTGTACCATCCATTACATCCATTACATCTATTACATCCGTTACTGACATGAAGCATTTGTGGCAGGGTAGTAGGCTGTGATTGCTGGATGGACAGAATACCAATGTCTTCTTGGGCACAAAGCAGAGGGACAAAAGGTTTCTTAAAATGTGCCTGGTAAGAACTGCTGCTTTACCCACTGATGCTTAAGAAACTACACCCAGGATATAACAACTCCAACCATTCTTCCAAGTTTAGATGTATTTGACCCCTAGCCTGTTTCTTTATAACTGGAAATTGCACAACCGAATCAACATCTGTCCCACATCTAAAGAGCATCACTCCAGATCTAATGATTCACAACATTGGCTGCCTGTGGACTACATCGCTGGTTCTAAGATCTGTGAAGGATCTCTCTAGTTTTTGGATCTAAGAAGGAATTCTCTGGTTTAAGATCGGTGAAGGATCTCTCTGATTGTAATGGTGTTCACCACGTTCTCCAGAAATGAAAACATACGGAAGCAATGCAAACATCACATAAAGCACAAAGTAAAACAAGCGTAATTTTGGATTTGGCATGCGGTACCCTAATGCTTAGATTAAATAGCTAAGTAGCTATCAATAAAAATATGTATTTATAATTATTTCAGTTGTAAAGGAATGAACACTAGATTTTGTCAGACAGGGAGGGTAAAAAAACAGCAGCACAACATTTCACGCACATACCAGTAAACAATATGCTGTAGGCAAGCTGGCTGGTTATCAGCATAAGATGTATTATGCTGATAACCGATGTAATGTCACATAGCTGCAATAGACTTATGTAGCCCAGGCGCTTATGAATTATGACCTATCCAGCCAGCGGGCACCGCATTAACACAAGAAATGCGGTATGCTTCTGGTTAGGCTTATTTGGGTGCCTGTTGTTCATGTTAGTATATACTCTTTGGTTGTGAATGGAAAAACTATGATATTTAAAAAAAACAACCATGCAGACACGAGGACACTTGATCAATGGCAGGGCTGAGGGGCAGGATCCGTCACCCCCCTTCACCACGGCCAGGGCACGTGTCTGAATAATGGAGTTCTACGACTGATATTCATCACGCTGCCGATAGATGGCAGTAAAAATTGCTAGGTGCACCTTAAATATCTGTGAACGACCTTACTGGTTCAAAGATCTGTAAAGGACGTCTCCGGTTTTAAGATCTGGCTCCTAACTTGTGAGGCACTACACTGCCCTTGGCCTCTTTATCAGACGTTACATGGCTTTTCGTGCCACCAAAGCAGGGCAGGCACTCCGCTCCCAATTGTCTGGTCTGCTTACATGTCCTACGGAATCGAGGCGACAGCAGAGAGCGTTCTCTGTAAAAGCACCCTGTGCGGTGAGTCAAGCAGAAACTACTTTTACACTGAACCTTTTTCGTCAGGCCTTTAATGAACTATTATTTTTCACATTTGTCATTTTGTGTGATCTCGTTAGAACGTCACACTGCCTCATGGTGCCTTCTATGATTCTATTTTGGGTTGCAATTCAAACCACGCTTGAAATGGTGTTTGGTTTAACATGTTTACCTTCTTACGCAGCGCATGAACAACTTCTTCACATACTTTTGCTTGAGTTGAGCCACAGAGGGGAGCTGTTGATCCATCGTCTGCCTCCCTGCGTGCCAGACGAGAGAGCCTTCATTCAGGGGTGTACATGCTGCACTACGTTCATAGGACACCACTAAACATTGATTCTGTTGTACAGCTGGAGAGTCGGATAAGCGATGTCTGGCGTTGTTGGGGTGCCTCAACGGATTTACAGCTCTGGGTTATATGGACGTTGCCAACTATTTCAGTGCTCCATTTTCTTCTTCTCTGACAGCTCTTGTCCAGCGTTCTCGTTCTTCTCTACCTTGTTGGCATCTCCCTCTCATTCCATCTCTCTCTCCTTCAAGTTCTTCATCTCCTTCCATCTCTTATTCCATACACACATCTCTCGCTCCGTCCTTCCATTTTTCTTCCATCTAATCTGTCTGTCCTGTGTGTGGGTTCCTGTGCTTGTGCCATGCCTGTGGATGTGTGCGTATTAATAGTTGTGTCATTACATGTGTTGTGTTCTGTTAAGTCGTTTTTTTGTGTGTGCTTGTTCCACAGAAGAATCGTTGCTTTCCAGGCCTCTGTGGAATTAGATTTTGTACACATAATGTGCATATTTCCTTTAACATGATTCCTAGGAGTCAACACATGTATACAACATTTACATTTAATAAGTAAAGTATATAATTGCATTACAGTTATCAGAAATAGCCGATTTGAGATTTGCATGTGCAGAGAGGCTGAGGAAATTCAAGAAGAGAGCATTTCAAAAATTATTTTATAACCAACAAGTTTATTTGTGGGATGTTTTACGACCACTTAGGCCACTATGTTATCAGTGGACACATTATAAAATATGCCTTCCTAGATACTCTCTGCTTGAACCATTTACCAAGCGAAATAACTAGGACACAGAAACAGACACAGAAACAGACAGACATGAGTGAGTAAATAGAACAGCAGCAACACATTGTTTTGAAATGGCATCATATAAGGCCCATTCATTTGGTCTTCAAATGATTGCTATGATACATATGATATACATTTCAATGGTGATACTACATCCCAAACGTTTTCCTACAAAGGGTCCAAAATCAAACTTGACTGAGGGCCGTGGGCCAAAAGTAAGGTTGCATTATACCAAACTGTATTATATTATACGGCGCGGCTGGCCAAATCAAAGGTCTACATGGGCCAAGTTTGGGCAGCCTTGTACTTCATAATGAAGACTGAATAAATGGGTAGTGAACATAAATTTACATTGTTCAGTTTCTTCAGCTCTGAGTGATGCCCCTGGCTTCATCACCACTATATAACGCAGAAACGCCATGGAACTGGACACTCAATCAACAGTGTAGTTGTAGGGAGCTGTCCATGGTTCTGAAATACTGCTTCCTTTTGTGCATGCTATGTTTCTCATTTTATAATGTTTTGGGTGGATTTCATTGTTTTATTCACCATTTAATTTCTCCGGTCACATCCAGAAAGAGAGCAAGAGGAAGAAATGAGGCAGGCAAGAGAGGAGAGGAGGGTGAGCGAGAGGAGGAGGGTGAGAGAGAGGAGGAGGGTGAGAGGGAGACAGAGAGAGAGAGAGAGGAGGAGGGTGAGAGAGAGGAGGAGGGTGAGAGGGAGACAGAGAGAGAGAGGAGGAGGGTGAGCGAGAGGAGGAGGGTGAGAGAGAGGAGGAGGCAGGTGAGAGAGAGGAGGAGGCAGGTGAGAGCATTGGATCTCACTGGCTCGGCAAGCCATAACACAATTAGTCCTACATACAACCAGCCGAAGCCTGGTACAAATTGATACCACACACTCAATCAGGAGAAGCAACTGGCAAATTGAGTGTTAACCCCTTGAGGAGCAGAAAACACGATAAAATACATTTAGGCTCATCTTAATCTGTCCCACCCTAAATATATGCCCATGATTAGAGATTATATCTCAATCAAGTATATAGTACAGATTCGTCTATTGTATGTGTTGAAATGTGAAATAAATCCTCAGGCCATTTCCCCCTCATTCATTTGTTTGTGGTGCCTCCATTACCAGCAATTACTTGGAGTAAATCTAAAACATCTTTTTGGGGGATATTTGCAGGTCCTCCTTAGAACTGAGCTACGTTTGACAGGTCTCTAGCATGTAGTGCCAGGCAGTTTGTTTCGTTTTTAACAACAACGACGTATTCCTAGCTACCTTCCCATGAATACCATTTCGATTCAGTGTTCTTATTGTAACAGCGCGCATGTTGACCTGTGATGCAGCAAGGGAGGTCTGCAGATCTTTAGATGTTATTTTTGGGTTGGCATTTACCTGATAAACCTGTAATATTGTTTTTGTATCTCTTGGGGATATTTTAGAAAGTTGTCCACTTGCTCTCCATTTGTAATTGATATGCTCTCCCTACACTATTCCTGATGTCCTCTGAGTTCACTGTTGCTTTTGACATGGTGTGTTTTGCATTCACCTGTAGGGGCAACACCAAACTGACCCAATTTCATGTCCCTATTTATCAGCTCCAAACTCTTTCCTAAAGAGCCCACCTTTGATTGGTTCATTTGGTAACCAATTATTACTCACCCAATTTTACTTACCAACTTTAGGATTTAGCCTAAGGATTTAATTCCCTTTTTTTGCACCTATCAATCCACTTATTTTTGCACCTGCATCACACTCCTGATTTATCAGACTATTATGTCAGATAACAAATACTGGTTCAGATTAAATCAAAATGTCATCGTGAATTCTGAAAAGCTATAATCTCTCCTTCTCTCTACTTTCTCCCTCCCCATCTTTCTTGTGTCTAAATCAAGATCCATCTCTCCTAACATTTCTCACTCCTGCGTGTTCCCGTTCTTGCGCTTTGCCTGCGTCTGTGTGCATAACAACGGCATTAACATTCCTTGCATGTATTGCTGCTTGTTGAGTTGTTTGTTTGGGGTAGGGGGGGGGGGGGTATGCGCTCTGTATCCACGGTAGAATCATTTCTTATTTAGCCTCGGAGTGCAGCTTCTGGCTTTATCATTACCATGTGTTGACTGAACACCGTCGACAGTGTAGGAGTGGGGAGCTGTCCATGGTTCTGGAATATTTTTTCTTTCTGTGTACGTGTTATTTCTTATTTTATAACATTATGGGCTGATTATATTGTTTAATTCTCCATATGTCATGCCCCCATTCTCATCTACTGACTTTAAGTTAGTTGCCAGCAAGTTCAGTTATCTGGCCTTCATAGTGAAATTAATAATGGATGTATGTAGGCTATTACGCCCACGACACTTACCTTTAACTACACAAATCATTAAATGATAGCTATAATTTCAAATGTAATGTAAATTTACAATGTTTTGATATGCAAAAAATACTCATCATCTCCTCGTTCTAGTCTATGGCGGTATTTAAGCTCCCGATTTCTGCGCATAGGTCCTTTAACGTCGACCAAGTTATTCTCCACACGGTGTCAGTGTCCACCAGCAGAACATTGCGTTATTGCTGAACTCCATGTTGGTCCTGGGAACAGTAGCATAACGTCTATTAATCGCCGACATTCATTTAACTGGTTTGAGGTGGCAGGCGGACATGGGTGTTAGCTGTTTCCCAATCTTTAAAAAACTATTTTTTTTCCTGGTGTTGCTAAGGGGCGTTTTGTTCTTGATCACACTATATGGATTACATTCTTGACGGGATTGCGAAACAATGGCTGTATTTGAAGTCCGCAAATGGTTTTGGATTGTGAATCTATTTTGGATGTTGGTTTGTTTTCGGCATTGTGTTTCAGGACAAATTACCTATTCCATTTCCGAGGAGGTGCAACCTGGAACATTTGTTGGGAATTTGGCTAAGGATTTAAATCTTAAAGTGACTGAATTGGAGGCACGCCGGATTCAAATTGAATCTGGATCATTCATAAAACATTTTAAGGTACATTTAAATACCGGAGCGCTCGTCGTTAGCGAAGCCATAGACCGAGAGAAGCTTTGTCCCAACATTGCTGTCTGTACTGAAAGCTTGGAGGTTATCGTTAATGATCCTTTACAAATGTACAACGTTGAAGTAAATATACTTGATGTAAACGACAATGCACCACATTTTCCTGATAAAACACAGATATTTCGTATTTCAGAGATTACCTCACCAGGAGCTAAATTTCCTCTGCCCACAGCTGAGGATGCTGACGTGGGAAGCAACTCAATTGACTCATATAAACTCTCCGCAAATCCTTTTTTTCTTCTGGAAATACATACTGAAGCAGATCGAGGTCCGTCAGCTGAATTAGTGCTACATAAACCACTAGACCGAGAAAAACAGGTTGTGACTAAACTAACACTGACGGCTGTTGATGGAGGAAAGCCTCCTAGATCAGGTACTACGGAGATCATCATCAAAGTACTCGATGCCAACGACAACGCGCCAGTGTTTTCCAAGGCCCTTTATAAGGCAAAGGTCTTAGAAACAGTGGCAATTGGTACAACGATACTACGCGTTAATGCAACCGACCTAGATGACGGCTTGAACAGCGAAATCACGTATTTGTTCAGCAAACAGGGTCATCGGGAAGGCTACGATAAGTTTGCAATCAACCAAAGTACTGGGGAAATTATCGTGGCGGCGCCGTTAGATTATGAGGAGAGCAGTGCTTACGATATTCGTGTGGAGGCACGGGATTTAGGAAGCTCGCCGCTGGCATCGCATGGTAAAGTGTTGGTAGAGATAGTTGACGTAAACGACAATGCCCCGGACATAAAAGTATCTTCCCTTTTGGAGAGTGTAAGAGAGGACGCTAAGATTGGCATGACAATTGCGCTTATTACCGTTATAGATAAGGATGGAGGTAAAAATGGCCTTGTGCATTGTTCCATTGCTGGTAGCTCACCGTTTCTATTGGAGTCATCCAATAGTAAATTCTATTCCCTAGTCCTTGGAGAAAGACTTGATAGGGAGATGAAGTCGCAGTTTAATGTCACCATCATAGCCACAGACGAAGGAAACCCGCCTTTGTCCAGTAAAAGTATTATTACTGTTTATGTGTCTGATGTCAATGACAATGCGCCACGCTTTCCTGAACCCATTCTTAATGTGTTCTTAAAGGAAAATAGCCCGGCTGGATCCTTGCTTTGTGTTGTAACTGCGGTTGATCCAGATTTAGGAACAAACGGTCTGGTTACATATTTTTTACTAGAGCCCAAATACAAGTGGACAGCTTCGCAGGCACAAGTCACTGTGAATTCTGCAACAGGAGAAATATACAGCACTCACTCAGTGAACTATGAAGAAGTGAAAAAGTTGCAGTTCCAAGTTCAGGCCACAGACTCTGGTGTTCCTCCACTTAGCAGCAACGTCACTGTCAACGTTTTTATCCTGGATGAGAACGACAACAGTCCTGTGATTCTGCCGCCCTATTCTGACCAAGTCTCCGTTCATTCTGAGAACATTCCCTATTCTGCTGAAGCAGGCTACTTTGTGGCCAAGATCAGGGCTGCCGATTCCGACTCTGGATATAATGCGCTGCTTTCTTATCACATCTCTGAACCAAAGGGGACCAATCTATTCAGAATTGGAACCAGCAACGGAGAATTAAGGACTAAGAGACGAATGAGTGACAATGACTTAAAAACCCACCCGTTGGTCATTCTGGTGTCTGATAATGGAGAACCTTCCCTGTCTGCGACTGTGTCTGTTGATGTGGTGGTGGTTGAAAGTACAGACATACAGACAACTTATAGACAACTGCCCGTAAAGGAGGAGAGTTTCTCAGATTTAAATCTGTATCTTCTCGTCGCCATTGTTTCAGTAGCAGTGATATTTCTACTGAGCCTCATCAGTTTAATAGTTGTAAAATGTCACAGGACAGACGGCAGTTTCAGCAGGTACAACGCCCCAATGATCACCACACATCCTGACGGGAGCTGGTCTTACTCCAAATCTACTCAGCAGTATGACGTGTGTTTTAGCTCTGACACAATGAAGAGTGACGTAGTAGTGTTCCCCACGCAGTATCCACCTGCTGACGGTGATCTGATCAGTATTAATGGAGGAGATACCTTACAAGGGACACAGACGCTACCCACCTCAGACAAGGTAAGACATCTTTACTAACACCTTTTACCAGGTGCTGGCTTACGTTACTAGTTGTGACATTGAGTGCATTCCGATAGAATTTATACGTTACAGTTTAATTCAAAAATGGATTAAATATATTGTTTTCCCTCATCAATCAACACACAACGCCCCACAATATAATGACTAGTCAACAAAGGTTCTACAACGTTTTGGAAACGTATAGAAATATAACGTATTCAAGTATTCAGCCCCCTTCAGCCTATTTTGTTGGATTACCTTTGGCAGCGATAACAGACCGAGTCTTTTGGGTTATGACACTGCAAGCTTGGCATGCGTGTATTTGAGGGAGATCCTCTCGAGCACTCTCTGGTTGGATTACGAACGTCGCTACACAAGCATTTTCAGGTCTCCAATAGAAACAACATAAATATTTTTATGTTGAATGTACATTGTAGTCATAAAGCGACGCCCTTATCTACAATTCCGTATATATAATGTGAGGCAATATATTGATTACTAAATTTAAATTAATTAATGACACGTTAAGACGTCATGGTAGCCTAGTATTTGCAGGGTGTAGCAATTGTAACCTTAGATGCAATAAAAAGAGCAAATGAACTCCGAACATAATGGACATGTCATGGAAACGCGGGTTGGAAAAGTGCCAGGAGTCGCTTTACTGTACCCACAAAACATTTGCCAATATTTAGGCAAAAATAAGGTTATGTTGATGTCGTCCTGCGTGCAAGTGGATTGAGTATCACAAACCAATTGATCCTCAACCACACGAAGGGGAGAGTGATATTTGCATAGTCATAGAGAAGAGTTTAAGCACATCACTGATCTCAAGATCCTAAATTTGAATTAGAAGATGATTTGATGATCTTGAAGTAGTTCAGCGCATACCAGCGCATACTGTCTGGCCTTGATGTGACCCAATGGGTTGACTGTTTAAAATTTCGAAGCTGGGAGTCGCTGTTGACCACAATAAAAAGGCATCGGGTTTAAACAGTCCGGGCTCCTCCTATCTTAAACTGCAGCACGTGTGCATGTAGGATGCTATAGCAGTTTAGCCTTTGTTGAAGAACCCACAGGCATACCGGGCAGATTGTTCGAGGAAGACAAACCGAGGTTTCATTTTCATCAAATTGAGATTTTTCAGGATTTCGATGTCAATGAATTGAGCAGCGATGGTCAGTCGTGACGGTAGGATGCCAAATTGGATACAATGTCTTCTAATGCTTTGTTCATGGGAATTGTGTCCAGGACAGATCGTCTACTCGGTGTCAGAGGAGGTGGATAAAGGCACCGTTGTTGGAAATATTGCCAAGGACCTCAATCTAAATGTAAAAGAACTGGAAACAAGAGAAATTGAAGTTGCAACAGCGTCGAAGAAGATGTATTTTGAAGTAAATAGGAAGACAGGTGTTCTGTTTGTCAAAGACAGAATCGACAGGGAGATGCTGTGTCAGAATTCTCTAAAATGTTTCGTAAATGTTGAGGCAATTTTAAAAAATCCATTGCATTTAACTCGCTTTGAAGTTAACGTTTTAGACATAAACGACCATCCACCTTCATTCCGAAGGCTCGTGCATATTCTCAATATTACTGAATATGCCTTTTTACTTGAGAGATTTTCTCTGCCGGAAGCTGAGGACCTGGATGTGGGCACTAACTCAGTGAAAACATACAAGCTGAATCCAAATGAACATTTCTCTCTGGATGTACATAGTGATGGAGAGCAAAGTGTGTCTGCTGAGTTAGTGTTACAGAAAACATTAGACCGAGAAAAACAGTCTGTTATAAAGCTTGTGTTGACTGCTTTTGATGGCGGAAAACCTCCTAGATCCGGGACCTTACAGATTATTGTCAACGTTGTTGATGTAAATGATAATTCCCCATCTTTTAGCAAACATCTGTACAAAGTTCAGATTCCTGAAAATGCCCCAAATGGAGCAACTATAGTTATTGTAAGTGCGACTGATTTGGATGAGGGTTTAAACGGAGAGATTGTTTATTCCTTACCGGCGAAGGAAGATGCAAAACATGCTGAACTTTTTTCGATTGATCCACAATTTGGAGTCATCACCTCTAAAGAAACAATAGACTACGAAGAAAATGCAGCATTTGAGATACGTGTACAGGCTAAGGACAGAGGACTCCCTCCTCGAAGCACGCAGTGTAAAGTCTTAGTTGAAGTCGTTGACGTGAATGACAATGCCCCAGAAATAGTTATAACTTCCGTCATGGCCACTGTGAAAGAGGACTCCTTTGTTGGCACAGTAATCGCGTCCATAAATGCATTAGACAAAGATGGGGGTAAAAATGGACAAGTGTTCTGTAGCTTAGTTGGAGATTTTCCCTTTAAACTCATCTCTACTTATAAAAACTATTATTCAGTAGCAGTGGACAAACCACTAGACAGAGAAAGTGTCTCACAGTACAATGTCACTATCAGCGCTAAAGATGAGGGCACCCCACCTCTTTCCAATACCACTGTTATTGAAATAACAGTTTCTGATGTGAACGATAACCCGCCACGTTTTTCGGAACCGAAAATAAACGTATTTGTAAAAGAGAATATTCCAACTGGAGCTTTAATTGTTCGCTTGACTGCAAGTGATCGTGATGTAAATGACAATGCTCAAATTGCGTATTCTATGCTAGAAACTAGCCATACGTTTTCTTTGGCTACGATGATAAACGTAAACTCTTTAACTGGTGAGATACATAGCATGCAGTCTTTTAATTACGAGGGGATGAAAAAGTTTCAGTTCCAAGTTCAGGCTATAGACTCTGGTGTTCCTCCACTAAGCAGCAACGTCACTGTCAACGTTTTTATCCTGGATGAGAATGACAACAGTCCTGTGATTCTGCCGCCCTATTCTGACCAAGACTCCGTTCATTCTGAGAACATTCCCTATTCAGCTGAAGCGGGCTACTTTGTGGCCAAGATCAGGGCAGCGGATGCCGACTCTGGTTATAATGCGCTGCTTTCTTATCACATCTCTGAACCAAAGGGGACCAATCTATTCAGAATTGGAACCAGCAACGGAGAATTAAGGACTAAGAGACGCATGAGTGACAATGACTTAAAAACCCACCCGTTGGTCATTCTGGTGTCTGATAATGGAGAACCTTCCCTGACTGCGACTGTGTCTTTTGATGTTGTGGTCGTTGAAAGTACAGGAGACATGCAGACAACTTTCAGACAGCTGCCTGTAAAGGAGGAGAGTTTCTCAGATCTAAATCTATATCTACTCATCGCCATTGTTTTGGTATCAGTGATATTTCTACTGAGCCTCATCAGTTTAATAGTTGTAAAATGTCACAGGACAGACGGCAGTTTCGGCAGGTACAACGCCCCAATGATCACCACACATCCCGACGGGAGCTGGTCTTACTCCAAATCTACTCAGCAGTATGACGTGTGTTTTAGCTCTGACACAATGAAGAGTGACGTAGTAGTGTTCCCCACGCCGTATCCACCAGCTGACGGTGATCTGATCAGTATTAATGGAGGAGATACTTTACAAAGGACACGAACTCTTCCCAGCACTGATAAGGTGAGAAATATATTTATTTTAACAATTCTTTGAACACCTGTGAGTGATAACTGATGAAGAGAGCGGGTTTGGAATCCTTGTAATGTCAGCACCACCGTTGCGGACAGCGATTCACTCTTCTTTCTCACTTCACAGCGAGCTTGATTTCTCACCGAACAAGTTAACATATTGGTAATTCATTAAATAATGTTCAATTGTCAAATAGGACAGTTACGTCTATTTAGGGTTATAGGGTGACTAGTTCGAAGCCTATGTGGGGCAATGGGACAGTAGAATGTGCAAGCTGGTAAGAGCATGTTCAGGACAGGCAGACATTTGTTTTAGTTTGTAATGTAAGATAAGGTCAATAAAAAAATCTGATATTGCCATGTGGGCATTTTTAAATGTTTACATTACATGTTAGTTATTGGTTAATGAAAACAGGGTTACCTTTTAAATGTATTTCCACATGATGCACTTGGATTGTCCCGTGTGGTGGTACTTCATAGCGCTTGCAACGCCAATATTGTTTGTTTGATTCCTTCTATGGAATCAAATATTAGTCGATCTGGGTAAAAGCATCTGCTAAATAACGTACCATTGTAATACGACAAAAAATTATAATAGGCAGTAATACGCGCACGGTGTCGCTGTAGACCGTGAAAAATGAAAGTGACGCTGTACTGCATTCCGTAACGCCCTCTTCGGAGTTTGGCTTCCATATTGGGAAGGGCAAGTCTAAATTGTATACTTGAATTCGTAAAGGAGCGTTTTGAATTGGTCGGGCAAGGTTTGGATCACGTTTCTTTTTTCAGCTATAATATTTTCATGATTTCTTCATTAATGAATATCAAGTTACACATCAACAGTGGATAACAATGGGCCTCTTCATCCATGGATCTATTTGGTTTCGGATTCTGCTTCTTCTTTGTTTCAGGGATTTATCTTCCAGTCAGATTGTATATTCTGTTACAGAGGAGGTGAAAAAGGGAACCGTTGTTGGTAATATAGCCAAGGATCTCAATCTTAATATTAAGGAATTGGAGTCACGTTTGTTTCAGATTATGTCTGGATCTAAAAATAAGTATTTCGAGGTGAATGTTAAGACTGGTGTTTTGTTTGTGAATGACAGAATTGATCGTGACGAGTTGTGCCTCAATTCTCAGAAATGTTCCATTTATTTGGAGGCCATTATACACAACCCAGTTAGCCTTTACCGTAGCGAAATAATTGTGTTAGATATCAATGATAATTCTCCATCGTTTCCTGTAAAAGAGTACATTTTAAATATAACTGAAGTTGCAACTCCAGGAGAGAGATTCTCCCTTCCTATGGCAAGCGACCCCGATTTTGACAAGAATTCAGTTAAAACATACAAGTTGAGTCCAAATGATTACTTCTCTCTAGATGTACCGAATGGTGGACAGCAGAGTTTATCGGCAGAGTTAGTGTTAAAGAAAGCTTTAGACCGAGAGAAACAGGATGTGGTCCGACTGCAACTGCTCGCTTTTGATGAAGGAATGCCTCCCAGATCTGGGACTTTACAGGTAGTAGTGAATGTTATGGATATTAATGACAACCCCCCGGTTTTTAGTAAACCACTCTACAAAGTAAAAGTTCAAGAGAATGTACCGTACGGTACAAAGTTAATCACTCTTTTCGCAACGGATTTAGACGAAGGCCTGAATAGAGACGTTGTATATTCTATCTTCAAACACGGAAATAGCAAAGTAACGGATAAATTTTCAATTAATGCTGAAACTGGGGCTTTAAGTGTAATAGGTCGTCTTGATTATGAGGAAACTGTTGCTGTTGAGTTACGTATCCAAGCAGAAGATAAAGGCCAACCTCCCAAAAGTACACAATGTAAAGTGTTAGTTGAAATTATTGATGTAAATGACAATGTTCCTGAAATATCACTGACTTCACTTATGGACGTAGTTAAAGAGGATTGTAAGACAGGTACTGCTATTGCTTTGATTACTGTCACAGATAGAGATGGAGGTAAAAATGGAGTGGTGCATTGTCTTATCTCAAAACCAGTCCCATTTAAATTAGAATCCTCATACAATAACTATTACTCGTTAGTTGTGGATGGAGTTCTTGATAGAGAGAAATATTCTCAGTACAATATCACCATTACTGCTACAGATGAGGGGACCCCACCTCTCTCCAGCACCAGTGTTTTCACTGTACACATTTCTGATGTTAATGACAATGCGCCCCGTTTCCCAGAGCCTGTTATTAATGTGTATTTATCGGAGAATAGTCCCGTGGGAGGAAGGATAGTTATTGTGTGTGCAAATGATCCAGATGAAATAGCCAACGCGCAAGTATCATATTCAATATTGGAAAGTAAATGTGAAATATCACCCAACAGTGTAGTCAATATCAACTCGGTAGCTGGTGAGATATTTAGTTTACAGTCATTTAACTATGAGGAAATGAAACGGTTCCAGTTCCAAGTTCAGGCCACCGACTCTGGTGTTCCTCCACTAAGCAGCAACGTCACTGTCAACGTTTTTATCCTGGATGAGAACGACAACAGTCCTGTGATTCTGCCGCCCTATTCTGACCAAGTCTCCGTTCATTCTGAGAACATTCCCTATTCAGCTGAAGCGGGCTACTTTGTGGCCAAGATCAGGGCTGCCGATGCCGACTCTGGTTATAATGCGCTGCTTTCTTATCACATCTCTGAACCAAAGGGGACCAATCTATTCAGAATTGGAACCAGCAACGGAGAATTAAGGACTAAGAGACGCATGAGTGACAATGACTTAAAAACCCACCCGTTGGTCATTCTGGTGTCTGATAGTGGAGAACCTTCCCTGTCTGCAACTGTATCTATTGATGTTGTGGTTGTTGAAACTACAGGAGACATGCAGACAACTTTCAGACAGCTGCCTGTAAAGGAGGAGAGTTTCTCAGATCTAAATCTATATCTACTCATCGCCATTGTTTCGGTATCAGTGATATTTCTACTGAGCCTCATCAGTTTAATAGTTGTAAAATGTCACAGGACAGACGGCAGTTTCGGCAGGTACAACGCCCCAATGATCACCACACATCCTGACGGGAGCTGGTCTTACTCCAAATCTACTCAGCAGTATGACGTGTGTTTTAGCTCTGACACAATGAAGAGTGAGGTAGTAGTGTTCCCCACGCAGTATCCACCTGCTGACGGTGATCTGATCAGTATTAATGGAGGAGATACTTTTCAAAGTACACGGACTCTGCCCAACACTGACAAGGTAAGGGGAAGCTTTTAAAATTAATACAATGTTTTGCCTCTCTAGCCTGTTCTTGTTATTGTTCAATTTAAAACACTGTTTCCAAAAAAGTTGGGAATGGAAGTAGAATGTAGATAGACAACAACCGCCGGCTGTGCCGAGCTCATTTCAGATGGACTGATGCAAAGTGCAAAACTTTCCTGTGGTTTGAAAAATCGGACTGAAGAGAAGAGGGACCATCCAGCATCTTTTCAACGCACAATTCAAAAGCCAGCAGCTGTGATGGTATGAGGGTGCTTTAGGGCATGAGTGACTTGCACAACTGTGAAGGCACCATTAATTATGAACATTATATAGGCTTGCAGTCCATAACTCATAAGCAGTCTTTCAGAATGCTCTCAATTACATGTGGATGCATACTGGAAGAAATAATGTGTGTAATGCCCCCGTTAAAAGTATACCCACTAGAAAAAACTACACTACACCACTGAAAGATGTGATTCAACACAATAGTAAACATGCCCCCATCCTACAGTTTTTGAAACTTGTCCCTGGCATATCCAAAATTAGGATGCATTTTTCCAAAATCAATAGAATTGTTCAGTGTCAACATTCGATTTGTTGTCTTTGTACTATTTTTAATTAAGGGATACTATGCTTTTATTTGCATTTTCGGCAGCATCCCAACGGTTTTCCAAACGGGGTTGTACTACAAAAACCGAAATATGGTATTTATCAAGTATACATTTGAAAGGTTATAGTGATTGTTAGTTTATCTATTTAGCGTGTAAGAACTTATTCACATCTTGTGAAAGTAAAGATTTGATATGAATTCATAGAAGATTGTGGTCCTTACAGTCACAAAAATGTTCTTACTTAGCCTACTGCAAATGTGTAGATCTTGGTAAGACTAGCTATACTAGCATAAGCATATCTTTGTATATATATATAAATATATTTAAAAGGCCAAATGCAACACGTTCACATACACTTAGGAAATGTATTCAGAAAATATGATTCAAATGCATGTATTTTCTATATGGGCGGCTAGTTAATATAGAGAAATGTTCAACAGATTGAATTGGCTAACCTAACTTGGCATTTGTCATTTAAAAAATACTACTTACACATATGTTAACCAACACAACACATTTTGCTTTTTACAAAAGCCTCAATGGATGCTGAAACACAAGGAGTAAAAGCTTAAAATAGCAGACCAAACATGTGTAGATAACCAGACGTCGCCAGATGTCACGAGCGGGAAGCAAGAAGTGCAAGAGATATCAGACGCTCGCTTTGACTGAAAGGAATACTTCTTTCTTATTTGCATCACGGTGCTTCCTTTCTCATTAACACCCTCACCTGTGTTACTTATCACTGTCCCTGTTTAAGTTCTTCCTTTCCCAGTGTATCTTGTCGGTCTTTGTTTGGTTTCCGCCATATAATATGTTTTGGTTGTTCTGTTGTCCAGTCGTGTAGTGTTTTTTTTTTTTTGTTTGAGTAATTTTATAAAATTTCCTCCGTTTTCCTTGCGCTTGTGTCATTGAATCCAGATTTGGCAAAAAATTGTTTCGTTAGGCTGTTACCATGCTGAAAACTCACGATGTCGCTGTTGACCATGAAAGTTATTTATGTCTGCAGGAATTACAGGATTCCTCCTGTAAAAAAAGGGAAAGACTTGAAACCAGTAGGGTGTTTTTTATTGGAAGGTCGCGGTAGTTTGTCCAGAATTGCATAGCTTACAACGATATAGATACTGCATTATGATAATTTCCCTTTGAATGTACATTATCATTGTGAAAACGATGAGTTTTCTTGACTATAGACGCCTTGTTTGGATACACTGTTTTTTGCTGCTTTGTTCACGGAGACCGTGTTTCGGACAATTCGTATATTCGGTTTTAGAGGAGGTGGATAAAGGCACATTTGTTGGAAATATCGCTAAAGACCTTAATCTCAACCTGAGAGAACTGGAGTCGAGAGAAATGCAGATTGTAACCGGATCTAAAATAACATATTTTGATGTCGACGTGAAGACTGGTGTTCTTTTTGTGAACGAAAGAATTGACAGAGAGGCCCTCTGCCCCAACTCAGTTAAATGCTCGATAGATGTAGAGGCGATATTAAAAAATCCCATGCGAATCTACGGCATTGAAGTCCACATTTTGGACACAAACGACAACTCGCCATCATTTCTAGAGCGCATACACGTTATTAACGTGACGGAAAATGCCTTTTTAGGTGAACGGTTTCCGTTACCACTTTCCATTGATGCGGACGTTGGCAGTAACTCAGTGAACACGTACAAGCTTAGTGCTAATGAGTATTTCTCTCTGGATGTACAGGGCGGTGGAGAACAGAGTGCATCTGCCGAGTTAGTGTTACAGAAATCTTTAGACCGAGAGGAACAGCATTCCTTTAGGTTGCTACTAACGGCTGTTGATGGCGGAAAACCTCCTCGAACTGGAACTTTACAGATAGTAATTCATGTGATGGATGTGAATGACAACAACCCTATTTTTAGCAAATCTCTGTATAAAGTCCAAGTGTCGGAGAATACTGCACATGGAACTTTAGTTACAACCATAAACGCAACAGATATGGACGACGGTTTAAACGGTGACATTGAATACTCATTTATTGGTAACGGAGAAAGAGATATCCATAGGCGTTTTGAAATCAACCAGCACACTGGTGAAATAACTACTCGAGCTGGTTTAGATCATGAGCTAAACCCTGCGTTTGAAGTCCGTGTACAAGCAAAAGACAGGGGGATTCCTCCAAGGAGTGCTCATTCAAAAGTCTTAATTGAGATTATTGATATGAATGATAATGCACCTGTGATAAAAGTAACATCTCTGACGAGTGCGGTCAAAGAGGATGCCGAGAAAGGAACTGCAGTGGCATCGATGAATATGCAAGACAAAGATGGGGGTAAAAATGGAGTGATAAAGTCATATATTATTGGAGATGTTCCTTTTAAACTACAGTCGTCATATAAAAACTATTATTCTTTAGTTGTAAATGGGCCTCTGGACAGGGAGACTGTATCTGTTTATAATGTTACTATTACAGCAATTGATGAAGGGAACCCGCCTCTCTCCAGCACCAGCGTCATTACTGTACACATTTCTGATGTTAATGACAACGCCCCAAAGTTTCCGGAACACACAATTAACTTTAATGTGAAAGAGAATAGTCCCGTAGGCAATCTTGTTGGCAGCGTGACAGCGAATGACCCGGATATTAATGGAAACTCTCAAATGACGTATGCCCTGTCTGAACATAAAAGAGACGCACGTTTGGCAACATTTGTAAACTTAAACTCTTTAACTGGTGAAATCTTCAGCCTACAGTCATTTAACTATGAAAAAGTTAAACAATTCCAGTTCCAAGTTCAGGCCACAGACTCTGGTGTTCCTCCACTGAGCAGCAACGTCACTGTCAACGTTTTTATCCTGGATGAGAACGACAACATTCCTGTGATTCTGCCGCCCTATTCTGACCAAGTCTCCGTTCATTCTGAGAACATTCCCTATTCAGCTGAAGCGGGCTACTTTGTGGCCAAGATCAGGGCTGCGGATGCCGACTCTGGATATAATGCGCTGCTTTCTTATCACATCTCTGAACCAAAGGGGACCAATCTATTCAGAATTGGAACCAGCAACGGAGAATTAAGGACTAAGAGACGCATGAGTGACAATGACTTAAAAACCCACCCGTTGGTCATTCTGGTGTCTGATAACGGAGAACCTTCCCTGTCTGCAACTGTGTCTATTGATGTTGTGGTCGTTGAAAGTACAGGAGACGCGCAGACAACTTTCAGACAACTGCCTGTGAAGGAGGAGAGTTTCTCAGATTTAAATCTGTTTCTTCTCATCGCCATTGTTTCGGTATCAGTGATATTTCTACTGAGCCTCATCAGCTTAATAGTTGTAAAATGTCACAGGACAGACGGCAGTTTCAGCAGGTACAACGCCCCAATGATCACCACGCATCCTGACGGGAGCTGGTCTTACTCCAAATCTACTCAGCAGTATGACGTGTGTTTTAGCTCTGACACAATAAAGAGTGACGTAGTCGTGTTCCCCACACCATATCCACCTGCTGATGGTGATCTGATCAGTATTAATGGAGGAGATACTTTACAAAGGACACAGACACTTCCTACAACGGATAAGGTAAGAAACAGTTTATGTTATGTGAAAAGCAGTTAGAAAATGGTTGTAACGTGTTAGGTACTAATCAAAGATTAAAACGGAACACTTTATCGTCCTTGTGGTTTCAGCACCGAAGAATGGGACAGCGACGACGTGAGAGAAACTTTTACCCTCAATAGATAAGCGTTATTTAGATTCTTATTATCCTTTCTTGAATTGTCAGGACTCTTAATGGACTAATGGCTAATGACTAATGACCTATGGACTTAATGGGTCCTGGTACGTACTGCTCGTTAGCTAGGCGAACAAACTGAATAACGGCCATATGTATGGGTGGTAAATTACTCTCATTCTCCTATGCATTGGTTTCCGGTCTGCGAGTACCCCTACACGTTTACACGTACACGTTTATTAAATATTTTCCCTGACAGGCCCACCTAATTCAAATGGTGAATTAAGCATCACGCGCTTACTGAGTTTAATATAATAATTTTTCTGGGTCCACAACACACATTTTTGCTTTTTGGGGTTACAAAGGACCAAAGGCAATCGCGTTTGAATGGGTGTTTGCTTTATAGGGGAAGGTATGTGGAGTCGTGGGACGGTTATGAACCTCTCTGATAGTCGTTGGTCTGCAGAGCCCTTCTCTGTCTGGGGGAGTGTCTAGTCTCAGACATTCGGACCATGAGTCAGGCGGTATTTGAGAAATGTACCCCTTTTTACTGGGAAAACATTCCTACATGCGTGCAAATGTAGGTACTCACATGAGGTTACGACCTATTCACCCTGCTTAAATGTAATACCAAAACGATTTTTCACAGCATTATTGGTAGTCTACTGGTGAACGTCGGGTTATGTTTTTTACTTCTGTAAAGTTTGTATAAACCAGAGATGCTTATCGTATTTAAAGGAGGTAAGAAAGTACATTAGATTAAACGCAATCGACTGCAACTTTGAAGGGATCGGTATGTACTCACAAATTGGTTATTTTCGTATAGCTCATAAATCAAGGAGGGTGGCCACGTGTATTGAGGACCACTGGTTCGAGATCAGTGTGGAGCATTCGGACTGCTAGTGAGTAAGATGCTAGCAGCACGTTGACCACAGTCAAAACACATTCGCTTATTATTGTATTGTACAAAATGGATAAGAAAACAAATGCGAATTTAAAGCTGTTGTTGACATTTTGGAGCCAAAATATAGACTAACGAAAGCGATATTATTTTTGACCGATTCTCTTGTACTTTGTGTTTTGACCAATATCATATGTTTGTGTAAGCATCAGGTGTCGCTGTAGACCGTGTGAAATAAACCTAGGCAAACGCGTTTTCAAGCAACCGCTCTGGAGTCTGGCCTCCATTATGGGATGGGCTTGGTCAGAATTCTATGCTTGTATTCGTAAAGGAGCGTTTCTCCTGGGCCGGTAAAGGAGCTGAAACGCTATGCCAAATATAATATTTTTTATATACCTTATTATTAATGAATAATGCAAATTGCACATCAGCAGTGGATAACAATGGGCATCTTAATCCATGGATCTATTTGGTTTCGGACTCTGTTTATTTTCTGTTTCTGGGATTTATCATCCGGTCAGATTGTATATTCTGTTACCGAGGAGGTGAACCAGGGAACCGTGGTGGGGAATATAGCCAAGGATCTCAATCTGAATGTTGGGGAATTGGAGTCGCGTATGTTCCAGATTGCATCCGGATCCAACACAAAGTACTTTGATGTAAATCCGAAAACCGGCGCTCTGTTTGTGAAGGAAAGAATCGACCGAGAGGAGCTTTGTATGAGCCATCCGAAATGCTCTTTAAACCTGGAAGCCATTGCTCACAATCCCCTCAACATGTATCGTTTAGAAATAAATGTCTTAGATATAAATGATAACTCCCCTTTATTCCCGACGAATGTTACTACCTTGAATATAACCGAATTGACATTTCAAGGTGAAAAATATCCCCTGCCAAGTGCTGATGATGCTGATACGGGTAGTAATTCGGTAAAGACCTACAAGCTCAGCCCTAATGAACATTTCACTCTGGCACAGAGCGGTGGAGATCAGACTGTATCTCCTGAGTTAGTTTTACAGAAAGCTTTAGACCGAGAGGAACAGGCTGTTATCAATCTAGTGCTTACTGCTGTTGACGGAGGGAAATCTCCAAGATCCGGGACATTACAAATCACAGTAAATGTAATAGATGTGAACGATAATAGTCCAGCCTTCATCAAATCATTATTCAAAGTGAATCTTTCAGAGAATGTAGCTCTTGGCACGCCAATAATTAAACTGAACGCTACTGATGTTGATTCAGGAGTAAATGGGGAAATTGTATATTCGTTGCTGACGCACGGTAAGGAAAAAGCATTGGACTTCTTTCAGATAAACCCTATCTCTGGTGAGATCACAGTTAAAAGAAACCTTGACCACGAAGAGAACACTGCGTTTGAGCTGCACGCACAAGCCAAAGACAGAAGTGCAAGTCCTCGCGCAACTCACTGCAAAGTCCTGATAGAAGTGATGGATGTCAATGACAATGCTCCAGAAATTTCAGTTACTTCCCTTGTGAATTCGGTGAAAGAGGATGCAAAGTCAGGTACAGCAGTTGGTCTAATAACAGTATCTGATAAAGACGGAGGAAGGAATGGAAAAGTACACTGTAAAATAGTAGGCTCTGTTCCATTCAAATTGCTATACACCTACAGGGACTTTTATTCCTTAGTGGTCGACGGTGCTTTAGATCGAGAGTCGGCTTCCCAGTACTACGTGACAGTAACAGTTACAGATGAAGGCACTCCACCGCTCTCCAGTTCAAGTGTAATTGCTGTAAATATCGCTGATGTTAATGACAACGCTCCGCGATTTTCCGATACAGCAAAGTATTTCTACATAAAGGAAAATAGTCATGTTGGAGGGCTTGTTGCTATTGTGACTGCGCATGATCCAGATACGAAAGAAAATGCTCAGATGTCCTATTCTATTTTACAAGAAAATCATGGAAAACACGTGTCTACGATGATGAACATAAACTATCTTACTGGTGAGATGTTTAGCATGCAGTCTTTTAACTACGAGGAAGTAAAACAATTCCAGTTCCAAGTTCAGGCCACAGACTCTGGTGTTCCTCCTCTATGCAGCAACGTCACTGTCAACGTTTTTATCCTGGATGAGAATGACAACAGTCCTGTGATTCTGCCGCCCTATTCTGACCAAGTCTCCGTTCATTCTGAGAACATTCCCTATTCAGCTGAAGCGGGCTACTTTGTGGCCAAGATCAGGGCAGCGGATGCCGACTCTGGATATAATGCGCTGCTTTCTTATCACATCTCTGAACCAAAGGGGACCAATCTATTCAGAATTGGAACCAGCAACGGAGAATTAAGGACTAAGAGACGCATGAGTGACAATGACTTAAAAACCCACCCGTTGGTCATTCTGGTGTCTGATAATGGAGAACCTTCCCTGTCTGCAACTGTGTCTATTGATGTTGAGGTCGTTGAAAGTACAGGAGACATGCAGACAACTTTCAGACAACCGCCTGTGAAGGAGGAGAGTTTCTCAGATCTACATTTTTATCTTCTTATCGCCACTGTTTCAGTAGCAGTGGTATTTATATTGAGCCTCATCAGTTTAATAGTTGTAAAATGTCACAGGACAGACGGCAGTTTCAGCAGGTATAACGCCCCAATGATCACCACGCATCCTGACGGGAGCTGGTCTTACTCCAAATCTACTCAGCAGTATGACGTGTGTTTTAGCTCCGACACAATGAAGAGTGACGTGATAGTGTTCCCCACGTCATGTCCACCTGCTGATGGTGATCTGATCAGTATTAACGGAGGAGATACTTTTGAAAAGACACGAACTCTGCCAAATAGTGAGAAGGTAAGGTGAATTTAAATGTATATTCAACCAAGTATCGCATGATTTACGTAAATGTTTAAGTATCTCGTGAACCGCGATTACGCTTAGTATAAACATATGAGAAGTGCCATTTCCATACCATGTAGCCTACTTCGATGCCTTAACATAAACGCAACCCAATCTTACCTGTTTTCATAACCACCGTAACGTCAGTTGGGTACTGTCATGCCTAACCTTAACCCTAAGGTAACCTTAACCATTATCCGTAAATTAAATGTGTAACGAGGTTGTTTTATTTTTTAATCGATTGAGGAACAACGTATTTGAGAGTAATTAAGCACCAATAGCACTGTGTGTCACGTCTCCTCCTGGGGACCCGCTCCCCTCTAGGCGCATGGTGAGCCTGCGCGCGACGTCGCCAGAGTTTTAGTCACCACTGTGCTTGTTGTCTTGTTTCCCCATGTCTTGTGAACGTATCCCTTCCCAATCACCACCAGGTGTTACCTGTTCCCCAGGTATATAATCCTTTCCGTTTCCGTCTTCTGTGCGTATTGTTGTTATTGGTCATGGTGTGTGCCGCCACGACGGCGGTTCATTTGATAGACCCTATGTGCCTATCCGCTTTAGCGTGATACAGGGTTTCCGCTCTTCGTGCGTATTTTGTATCTCTTGCACTACGGTGCTGTTTAAGGGCTACGTGCACTGTTTTGTTTTGTACTCTGATTTTCCCAGGTACATTGTTCCCTGCCGAGCACGATATATATTAAACGGCTGTGCTGCCCCTGCGCCTTGGTTCGATTCCTATACACGCATCACACTGTGGATATGCTTATGGCGAAAGTAAAGGCACGGATTTCTGTTAATATTTAAGCTAACTGTTTTTTTCGAGTTAGTTGTAAGGCCTATATAAACGTAATTGACAGGTACAGTTACTTATTTTACCAATGATTAAAAAACATTTATAATGTATTTTTAGTTTTTGAAATCTTTAGAGATTTAATTGTTGCTAACTTCAGCACCTCGCTTTTGCCATCGACGCTGCAAAAAAAGCAATTGTATTCAGTAGCGTATTCTGTAGTTGATTCTGTAGTTGATTCGGTAGTTGATTCTGTAGTTGATTCGGTAGTTGATTCTGTAGTTGATTCGGTAGTTGATTCGGTAGTTCGACTAATGGCCGGATGAACGTTGCTGCCGTCTCCTTAATGCTTGGATTATTATGGGTCTTCATTAATTTCCATAGTTTTGCAATTAAACTTAAATTCTGACTTATTATGTCATAATTTATCTGCAACTTGAGTGGAAATACAAACAATTGTTGGTGCTAAATTGACCTGTGTTCAGCCCTCGTCAATTACACCGTTACATCAATTGAATCGTTACACAATTAACAGATATGCGTATGCAAATTAATTTCGATATCATTTTCGGTTTATGTTTTTCTTTTCATCTGCTTATAAACAAAGCCCAGCGTTGTATGATGGCTATCTCGTGTGTCCGTCGATTGGTGCTGTGATCTATGAAAACACCGAAGGCATGCAAACAGATTTCAAACAACTACTTGTAAAGGAGGAATGTTTCTCCGGTTTAAATCAGTGTTATGTTGAGGAGCCTACGTGACAGGTGGTGTCTGATGTTTAGTTTATATATTTTAACAAGTGAAATAACTCGTGGTACTACGTAGCTGTTTCTGTATTTTTATGTTCTTTTTTCTAATTTTTAATGTAAAAAATCTGGTTAAGCTGTAGTAGGTAATTGGATGATGTGTCTTTAAGCAGTGACATGTTTATTGCTTAATACAACACCTGGTGTCGCTACAGACCGTGGATATGAGTCATTGATTTCCTTCTAGGACCCCTCCTACCATGTCTATTGTCTAGTTTGCTGTAGGCTTTTGTCAGAATGACACAACTCAATTGCATTTTAAACGACGTTTATGTTGCGTGATGTGGTTGTTTTCTAAAATATATGCATTGGAATCATCATGATTTTCTAACAAAATACAGAAAGAGTTGCGTGAACCGTGAATTTAAGAATGTTGGTTTGGGATTTTGCTGCTTCTTTCATTCCGTGGTTTGCCATGTTCTGGTCAGATTGTCTATTCGGTTTCCGAGGAAGTGAACCAGGGAACCGTTGTTGGGAATATAGCCAAAGATCTTAATCTAAATGTTAAGGAACTGGAGTCGCGAATGCTACAGATTATATTTGGATCTAACAAGAAGTACTTTGACGTCAATCTAAAAACCGGCGCTCTGTTTGTAAAGGAAAGAATCGACCGAGAGGAGCTGTGCATGACTAGTCAGAAATGTTCTCTAAACCTGGAGGTCATTGCACAGAACCCCCTAACCATGCATCATGTAGAGATCCACGTATCAGACATCAATGATAACGCACCATATTTTCGTACCAATAAACATACGTTGAATATAACGGAATCGACCTCCCCAGGCGAAAGATACCCCTTGCCAAAGTCAAGCGATACTGACAGAGGCAGTAACTCAGTGAAAAACTACAAGCTGAGTCCAAATGAGCATTTCACTCTGGATGTACAAAGCGGTGAAAAAAGTGTTTCTGCTGAATTGGTTCTACAGAAAGCTTTAGACCGAGAGAAACAGGCAGTTATCAAACTTATTCTGATTGCTGTTGATGGAGGAAAACCTTCACGATCCGGAACATTAAATATATTTATTAATGTGATCGATGTAAATGATAATAGCCCCACATTTAGCAAACAATTATACAAAGTAAATGTTTCTGAAAACGTCCCCTTAGGCACAAGTATAGTCCAAATGAGTGCAACTGACATGGACCCAGGGGTAAATGGCGAAATAGTGTATGATTTGATAGGGGATGATAAGCCGCAGGATTTCTTTCAAATAAACCGTGTCACTGGTGAGATCACAGTTAAAAGAAACCTTGACCACGATGAGAACACTGCGTTTGAGCTGCACGCACAAGCCAAAGACAGAAGTGCAAGTCCTCGCGCAACTCACTGCAAAGTCCTGATAGAAGTGGTGGATGTCAATGACAATGCTCCAGAAGTCTCAGTTACTTCCCTTTTGAATTCAGTCAGAGAGGATGCAAAATCAGGGACAGCAGTTGGTCTAATAACAGTATCTGATAAAGACGGAGGAAAGAATGGAAAAGTACACTGTAAAATAGTAGGCTCTGTTCCATTTAAATTACTATACACTTACAGGAACTTCTATTCCTTAGTGGTCGACCATGCTTTAGATCGAGAGTCTGCTTCCCAGTACTACGTGACAGTAATAGCAACAGATGAAGGCACTCCACCGCTCTCCAGTTCAAGTGTAATTGCTGTAAATATCGCTGATGTTAATGACAACGCTCCGCGATTTTCCGATACAGCAATGTATTTCTACATAAAGGAAAATAGTCATGTTGGAGGGCTTGTTGCTATTGTGACTGCGCATGATCCAGATACGAAAGAATGACAATGACTTAAAAACTCACCCGTTGGTCATTCTGGTGTCTGATAATGGAGAACCTTCCCTGTCTGCAACGGTGTCTATTGATGTTGTGGTCGTTGAAAGTACAGGAGACACGCAGACAACATTCAGACAACTGCCTGTGAAGGAGAGTTTCTCAGATTTAAATCGGTATCTTCTCATCGCCATTGTCTCTGTAGCAGTGATATTTCTACTGAGCCTCATTAGTTTAATAGTTGCAAAATGTCACAGGACAGACGGCAGTTTCGGCAGGTACAACGCCCCAATGATCACCACACATCCTGACGGGAGCTGGTCTTACTCCAAATCTACTCAGCAGTATGACGTGTGTTTTAGCTCTGACACAATGAAGAGTGACGTAGTAGTGTTCCTCACGCCGTATCCACCTGCTGATGGTGATCTGATCAGTATTAATGGAGGAGATACTTTCCAAAGAACTCGGACCCTTCCTAATACCGATAAGGTAAAACAAATGTTATTTTAAAATGTTTTAGTACACACCTAATGAAAGCAGTTCCAGCACGGATGACTTTTTTACAATGTAGCCTGCTAGTATTGCTCATAGGGAGGATTTAATGCGCTGTAATTCATAGAACATTCCCAAGTAAAGAATGCTCATTCTATCTATTCCATTCATATGTATATAGTCACATGTCATAGACTACTGTGGCTACTGACTGTAACTTTACCTCTCCTTTGAATAACAATTTTTCAACTTGACAACTTCGATCTGTAATGCTAACTGGCTATGCAATTCCAACCTACTAATTGCCAGCCCCACCCTTCTGCTTGCAATGGGCAGCTACAATACTGTTTAACTATTTTTAGGACAGCATAGACAATCTTCAAGTCGAAGTTAGTTAGTTTTTTACATTCAGTTAAATGGCATGAATACAGGTTTTACTTAAAAAATATGTCATGTTAATGTCAAGCACAGCACTTTTAGGTGTATGAAAATGTTGTAGTTCTTTAATGTTGTTCAATGTCTCTATACCCTTCGTGCTGATTGTTAAGCTGAACAATATGCCTCTTGTTATTGTTGAAATAACGTCGTCTTCCTTCACAAAGCAATTCTAGCTAGAACATTTAAAAGATTAATGTAAATTGAAGTATCACTTGGGTGGACAGCGACTCTTTCGGATTTTTGTGCTGTGGAGTGTAAACATGTTTGTCTAAAAATGTTAGCTCATTAAAATTATTTGATTGCAGGGTTGTTGAGAAACAAATGCCCTTTTTGACTCGCTCGATTCGTTTACCACGTCCTATTTGTCACACCCGACCAAGTATTATGATCTAGTAAAAACCTTCAGATTGTCAAGTTCATTTTCTCTGTCGCTATTGCACGGATCGCAGCAGCCTTTCCATGAATTCGTATTGCCGACTATTTACTGTGTTATTGTACCGCCCTAAAAAATAACTTGAATTCAAGTAGTTTTTGTAGTCCTGTTGGACGTCTTTAACTTTTATCTCATTTGAAATGCTTAAAGACGTAATGATTCTAGGTAAACACAAGGTGTCGCTGTAGACCGTGGATAGTGAACACATTTTTATTCCTTTATTGATTACAGGAATTCATTGCAGGCGGGGCTTAGTTAGAATTGCATGCAGTCGAATTTGTAAAAGAAGGCATAGAGAGGGGAGTTGTTCGCTTTGAATGATTACTTCTTCATTTCTTTCGCACTTACTGATGACCCGGGGACAAGCATGGGCCTCTCCATTCATCGATGTAACTGGATTCGGATTCTGCTTCTACTTTTTTTCTGGGATTTATCTTTCGGTCACGTTGTCTATTCTGTCTCAGAGGAAACGAACAAGGGAACCATTATTGGGAATTTAGTCAAGGATCTTAATCTGAATGTCCAGGAACTGGAGTCACGTATGTTTCAGATTGTATCCAGATCGAATAAGAACTATTTTGAGGTAAATGTAAATACTGGTGCTCTGTTTGTAAATGACAGAATAGATCGCGAGGATCTGTGCCTAAATTCTCGGAAATGTTCCATGTATTTGGAAGCCATTGCACACAATCCGGTGAGACTTTACCGTGTTGAAATAATAATTTCAGACATCAATGACAATCCACCATCATTCCCGCTGAAAGAACACGCTTTAAATATTACTGAAAATGTAACTCCAGGAGAGAGATTCCCCCTTCCAATGGCCAGTGATCCTGATGTTGACAACAATTCAGTGAAAACCTACAAGATGAGTCCTAATGAACACTTCTCTCTTGATGTACAGAGTGGTGGAGAACAGAGTGTATCTGCTGAGTTAGTGTTACAGAAACCATTAGATCGAGAGAAACGGGCTGTTATCAAACTAGTAGTCACTGCCATCGACGGAGGAAATCCTCCCAAATCCGGGACGTTACAGATAGTAGTGAATATCTTGGATGTTAATGACAATACTCCGATGTTCACTAAAGTTCTATACAAAATAGAAGTTAAAGAAAATATATCGATCGGAACAAATTTAATCACTCTGTCCGCAACGGATTTAGACGATGGTCCGAATAGCCAAATTATTTATTCTATAATCAAACACGGAAATAACAAAGTAACAGATATATTCTCAGTTGACTCCAATACTGGTGTTTTAAGTGTGAAAGGTCCTCTTGATTATGAGGAAACTAGTACTGTTGAGTTACGTGTTCAAGCTAAAGACAAAGGTCAGCCTCCAAGAAGTTCACAATGTAAAGTGTTAGTTGTTATTGTTGATATAAATGACAATATTCCTGAACTAATAATAACTTCACTGATGGACGTAGTTAAAGAAAACAGTAAAACAGGTACTGCTGTTGCTTTGATTACTGTCACTGATAAAGACGGAGGAAAAAACGGAGTGGTACATTGTAACATATCTAAATCAGTTCCATTTAAATTAGAATTATCATACAATAACTATTACTCGTTGGTTGTGGATGGAGTTCTTGATAGAGAGAAATATTCTCAGTACAATATCACCATTACTGCTACAGATGAGGGGACCCCACCTCTCTCCAGCACCAGTGTTTTCACTGTACACATTTCTGATGTTAATGACAATGCGCCCCGTTTCCCAGAGTCTGTTATTAATGTGTATTTAATGGAGAATAGACCCGTGGGAGGAAGGATAGTTATTGTGAGTGCAAATGATCCAGATGAAATAGCCAACGCGCAAGTATCATATTCAATATTGAAAAGTAAACGTGAAATATCACCTACCAGTGTAGTCAATATCAACTCGTTAACTGGTGACATATTTAGTTTACAGTCATTTAACTATGAAGAAATGAAACAGTTCCAGTTCAAAGTTCTGGCTACAGACTCTGGTGTTCCTCCTCTAAGCAGCAACGTCACTGTTAACGTTTTTATCCTGGATGAGAATGACAACAGTCCTGTGATTCTGCCGCCCTATTCTGACCAAGACTCCGTTCATTCTGAGAACATTCCCTATTCTGCTGAAGCGGGCTACTTTGTGGCCAAGATCAGGGCTGCCGATTCCGACTCTGGATATAATGCGCTGCTTTCTTATCACATCTCTGAACCAAAGGGGACCAATCTATTCAGAATTGGAACCAGCAACGGAGAATTAAGGACTAAGAGACGCATGAGTGACAGTGACATAAAAACCCACCCGTTGGTCATTCTGGTGTCTGATAATGGAGAACCTTCCCTGTCTGCAACTGTATCTATTGATGTTGTGGTTGTTGAAAGTACAGAAGACACGCATACATCTTTTAAACAACTGCCTGTAAAGGAGGAGAGTTTCTCAGATCTAAATCTGTATCTTCTCGTCGCAATTGTTTCAGTAGCAGTGGTATTTCTACTGAGCCTCATCAGTTTAATAGTTGTAAAATGTCACAGGACAGACGGCAGTTTCAGCAGGTACGACGCCCCAATGATCACCACACATCCTGACGGGAGCTGGTCTTACTCCAAATCTACTCAGCAGTATGACGTGTGTTTTAGCTCTGACACAATGAAGAGTGACGTAGTAGTGTTCCCCACACCATATCCACCTGCTGATGGTGATCTGATCAGTATTAATGGAGGAGATACTTCTGAAAAGACACAAACTCTGCCCAGCACTGGGAAGGTAAGGGAATATCTTTATTCATTTTTCTATTTCCATTGAGATGTTCAATCATTCTACGTTTCATACAAATTTTATACATTTTGTTGAATATGTAGAAAGAGTTTTGCACAAACTTTTATATGTACAGAAGTAGTTATGTCCAGTTGTAAATCAATGGCATTTAGTATCATCAGACAGCACCATGGGCAGCGACATACGGCTGCTTCCGATGGTGTTAGTTATTCCTGCTGACAATTTGTTTCTGAAGTTTATCATATACAAATGGGAACTTTTAACAAAGAAGCACCGCGGACTATATAGTTTTGCTCGCAGACCTCCGCCATTTGAGAACGTTTAGCACCATGAACAGGCCAACTCATTTCCGTTGACTACAAGTTAAAATGTATTTTCAATCTATAATCCATTACTATCACGCAATAGTTGCTAGAATTTCCTCATTCCACAGTTGTACTGTTTGAATCAATGTTCTATTTAACATCTTTTTTGGTAAGACTTGGGAACATTTTGGTTCATATCAAATGTCCGGTGCCTTTCCAAGTTGCGATTGGGTAAGTCTAGCACATCTCCATTGTTGTAAGGCCTTCCATCTAAGACGAGACTATTGGGAATGGCTTCATTATACATTATATTTCATTTTGTTTCAAAAGATTGGACACATGTCTTACATTGGTATGTACCATGTAATGGAAGGTGCCTATAAACTTCATTCGTTGTCTTGAAGAGAGGCATGTGAATTTAAATGCCGGTTTGGGTAAGTTTGGGATAGTGCACAATGTTTAATTTAACAGTTAGGTTTCATGTATTGCGAGGCAACGCTCCTGTAATCTTGGAACACTCCAGCTTGATCTGAGAGGCATTTGTCTGTTAAAAGGACTTTACACTGAATAATGACTTTTTAGACGTCAGTTTATAATTTAACTATATTTTGAATCCTCTACCGTCAACTGGAACGACTGCTTTATATAAATACTTAAACTTTTACCTTCCTTCCTCGGGTTGCGTGTTTCGTCCTTATGATTGTGAGATGCCTCTTTTACTTGTCGAAATGATATACTTTTGTGTAGATTTTATTTTGTAAAAGGAACAATTTTTGCAAAAATGCCTTTGAAGACAATTAAGGTTAATGAATAATCAGTATGGTTAGTTGCTTTATAGCAGGGGTGGGCAAATATTTTGGCTCGGGGGCCACATCAGGATTTTGAAATGAAATGGAGGGCCACATTTGTTTTTGTAATGTGTTAATCATAATTGATTTGGAGGCCAGAAAAGGGCAAAAGTTAAAACATCCCTTATAATGTGTAAATAGTTTAAATTCTGACTGAGATGTATAAGAATGGGCTGGTGAGTTGTTTTTTAATTCCTCTCAAAACAATTTTATTACATTCCGCGGGCCGGATGGGACAGCCTCGCGGGCCGCATTTGGCCCTCGGGCCGTAGTTTGCCCACCCCTGCTTTATAGTGTCTCCTTTCAGCACCATGGACAACAACACAGAGCTGTGTTTTCTGGATACAATTGATACAACCTTTTTTATATTGCCTTCTATCATATACATATAGAAACTGTTGAAAGCAAGATGACAAAATTAGGAAAAAAGTGTAGTTCGGGGTTTTGATTTGTTTATTCGTTTTGAAGACTCTTAACAACTACAGTTACTAATACAGAGCTATATTATTTTAACCGCACGATAAGAACACTTGGTGTCGCTATAGACCGTGATTATAGTATTTTGATTGGGGCTCCACCTTCCTCCCCTCGCTTGTACTGTTTAACGAGTTGGTGAGACTAGAACACTCACGAGAATGGTTTGTTCGTACGACGTTTCAATAGACTGATAAAAAGATGTATAGAATATGGTTATAGCTATAACCACGTGTTGAAAATATTATGAATCTATAAAAACTGGATACAGGTCCGTGGCTAGCGATGGATTTTACAGTTAATTGTGGATTATGTTGGATTCAGGTTATGATGCTTTTTTGTTTCTGGGTTTTATCTTCCGGTCATGTTGTCTATTCTGTCTCAGAGGAGGTGAACAAGGGAACCGTTGTTGGGAATATAGTCAAGGATTTCAATCTCAATGTTCAAGAACTGGAGTCACGGATGTTTGGAATTGTGTCTGGCGCCAAACAGAAGTATTTTGCGGTAAATCAAAAAACCGGTATCTTATTCGTGAATAAAAGAATCGACCGGGAGGAGCTTTGTGAGTCGAATATGAAGTGTTTTTTGAGTGTGCAAGCCATTGCGCACAATCCTCTAAATGTATTTCGGGTAGAAATTGAGATTTTGGACATTAATGACAATGCTCCATGTTTTTTGGATAAGTCTCTGACATTAAATATTTCAGAAACCGATGCTGCAGGAGAGCGATTTCCTCTCCCGGTAGCTGAGGATGCGGATGTGGGCAGTAACACTGTGAAAACCTATAAGCTGAGTCCAAATGAGCATTTCTCTTTAGATCTACAGAGGGGTGGCGAGCAAAGTGTTTCTGCTGAGTTAATGTTACAAAAAGCATTAGACCGAGAGAAACAAGCGATGATAAAGGTGGTATTGACTGCTGTTGACGGAGGAAGTCCTCCACGAACCGGTACTTTACAGATCATAGTACACGTATTTGATACTAATGACAATAGTCCAATTTTTAGCCAACCTCTTTACAAAGTGAAAGTTACAGAGAATGTTCGGATTGGAACCAAAATAATATCTCTCACCGCAACGGATTCAGACGAGGGTGTCAATGGTGATATTCTTTATTCTTTCGTTAACAGAAATCTAAAAGGATCTAGTATATTTGCTATTGATTCCTATTCTGGAGATATATCTGTGAAAGGTACAGTTGATTTTGAAGAAAACGTTGGGATTGAGTTGCGAGTGCAGGCAGCAGATCAAGGCCAACCTCCCAGAACAGCTTATTGTAAAGTGTTGGTGGAAGTTATCGATATAAATGACAATGCTCCAGAAATAGAAATAACATCACTCATGAGTACAGTGAAAGAGGACGTCAAGTCTGGCGCAGCTGTTGCTTTAGTAATGCTCTCAGATAAAGACGGAGGTAAAAACGGTTTAGTGAATTGTCACATACATTCTAGTGTTCCTTTTAAATTACAGTTGTCTTATAAAAATCACTATTCTTTAGTTGTAGATGGGTCACTGGACAGAGAGAAATATTCTCAGTACAATATCACCATTACTGCTACAGATGAGGGGACCCCA
>JACXGK010001973.1:44423-60678 GCA_016801125.1 Novumbra hubbsi | reverse complement strand
TATGTCACAATTAAACCCATGTCACAATTAAACCCATGTCACAGTTAAATTACTTATATTCTTTCATATGATGCAATGTTTATTTCTAAAGACAGTTCCCATAATACATGCTATTAATATAATACAAACGGATTAGGTATGTTGGGTGAGAAGCCTTTTGTCTGCCCATGAATCAACATGGCTACTGAGTTTCCAGAACAGACATGGTATGGGATAGCCCTGGGATAGCCCTGGGACAGCCCTGGGATAGCCCTGGGACAACCCTCGGATAGTCCTGGGACAGCCCTGGGATAGTCCTGGGACAGCCCTCAGATAGCCCTGGGATAGCCCTGGGACAGCCCTGGGATAGCCCTGGGACAGCCCTGGGATAGCCATGGGACAGCCCTGGGATAGTCCTGAGACAGCCCTCAGATAGCCCTGGGATAGCCCTGGGACAGCCCTAGGATAGCCCTGGGACTACCATCAGATAGCCCTGGGATAGCACTGGGATAGTCCTGGGACAGCCCTGGGATAGGTCTGGGACAGCCCTGGGATAGGCCTGGGACAGCCCTCAGATAGTCCTGGGACAGCCCTCAGATAGTCCTGGGACAGCCCTGGGATAGTCCAGCCCTGCTCACACCAGCCATAATCCCATTACTGATACCACACTCTTTCGCTTCTCCAGAAGACTGCCCTGGCAAGTGACAATTAGTTTATTCAAATTAAAGATGGATGTGTATTGTAATGTAGCTGCAGTATAATGTTCCTATAAACTATAGATCTTCTGAACAGCAAGTTACAAAGTAATTTATTTTTGTATTATACATTTTTTATGAAGATCTCATCTAAAGATAGTGCTGACTTTGCCGGTGTAATTAAGCGTCTCGACATAGCCGTTGACTTATTGGACATAAACCACAAACCCCAAAGGTGCTTTGTTTTTAATATAACCTAGCTACCAACATTATTTTTAAACCACACCCCTGACGTCTGAATTCATGCTAACAGCTGTCAGCCAATCAGCATTTCAGGTTTTGAATCACACAGATTATAATAAAGTGTATTATACATGTGACATAAGAATCATACAATACTCTCTGAACCTTCAAATCTACAGTGGCTTCCCCAATGATGGTACAATGCCATTTATACCCTCTACGAATTAGGTCTGTACACAAGAGCTATTCCAGTTAGCCTGCTGTGGGAGCACATGCGCTACACAATAGTTATGGACTATGCAATAACATCTGGTGGTGGGTAGCGAGTGTTCAGAGTTAAAAGACATCAATAATAACACGTGAAACAACATCACAGTCCCTGCTAATCTGTAGCGTTGGGCTTGGGAAGCCCGGCGCTTCATTCAGACTCATTTGTAATGATTTAATGCATCATTGTGGATGTTGCAGACAGATTGCTAACGGCAGGGTACAGAGCCTGCACAGGTCATTCTGGGCTATGCCGTGTTAATTCATCAGAGCATCAGTCAAACGGAGGCTTTCACCCAGCAGCAATCAGAGAGCATTGAGGGATGGGTGAAAGCGGGAGGTTAATAGGTAAAGACAGTGTAAATGTGATGTAGTCTAATGGATACTGGATAAGGGTGAGGCAGAGGTTAGGGTTAGGGACTAAAAATAATACATAACAGGAATGAGCAGTAACAGGATTGAGAGGTAACATGGATGAGTGGTGACAGGGGGAAGAGGTAACAGGGTGAGTGGTAGCAGGGTGAGAGGTAATTGGGGTGAACAACAGATTTTTTTTGTAACTTCTGTTACTGGTCAGATGCTAGAACTACATATCATCGTCTTTAATCTCCTCAACTATATAAGACATAGAGTGTCTATTGTGGTAGGTTGTAGTTAGGTTGTAGTTAGTTCATATTTTATAACACCAGAGAGTAACCTGATTAAAATGTGTCAAATGGTCTGGTGTAACAAATTGGTAACATAGGTTAGTAAAACAGTTCTATCCATATTCCTATACAATTTATTTGCAAATCTGCAGGATTTAAGAGAAAAAAAATGAATTGCTACCATAAAGATAAATTGAAATAGATTTTCTGTTGAACCATCGAGCCAATGCCTCCTGATGACACATAGCACTGCAGCTATAACATGTGTAGCAGGACTGATCTATGGGCAAGCAAACAAGAGAATGGGGACCAGACCATGGCCACAGTGCCACTTTGGTCTAAAAACATTTTCCATACACCCGAGGATCCGCCACTTTGTCGCCTAGCAACCGGTGAACTCCACGCACCACTATATTTCCCGGACTAGCAAGCCAGCGCACCACGCATAATTATTTCTCTCTATAGCCAATCATGTGGCGCTCTGTGCCATAAACTACACACAACTCCCATACTGAGCTCCAGTCCTGATCTAAAAGTCAACAAACACTTTCTCCACAATGGCGTCACTAACTCACCGTTGGATTCCCCTAGCAGAGTAAAGGAGGACAGAGGAAGGGACAAGAGACACAAACACAGTCTGATTACTAAGCTGCAACCATGCTGGGTCAGTGATAAGTCAGGCTGAGCCCTTCCCTGTACAAAATCTACTGTAACACAATGGCCTTGTCATGTCATTTACGGAGAAACTATAGGAGACACACAGTTTGAAACGAAACACACAAAGAAAACACTTGTTTTCAGGGTTTTTAAAGCAGCGGAATCTCCAGGTCGTTAATGTGCGAACCGTTTTCACGGCCAATCAGCAGGCATGCAGGCAGCGACATGTTTAGACTTCACGACTCATACTGAATGTCCACCCCAACACACATTCGTCAGAGTGACCTGAGGTGCCACGGTGGACAGGGCAGGAACAAGCAGCCACAACCACTCTCACGTCACAACATCACATGGGCTGCCGCTTAGGGTGCAGGAGGGATGCGAGGTCTTGCCTGGGTGCTGAATGGTCGGAGTTAGCAAGGTATACGAAGACCAATGTGTTGTAACACCATTCCAAGGATGTCTATGCCCTGCTTATCGTTTCACCGCTTTTGGCGCCTCAATACTCAATAATTGGGTTCGGGCAACGATTGCTGTTTTTCCTTTCAGAAGTATCTCTAGGCTGCAGCTGTCTTCAGTACTGATGCTAGAGATCAATCGAGGGGGCGGGGTTTTGTTGTAGTCGACGTCAACAACCCTGAATCGACAGTTCAGCTAACAATCAATCCACTAAATTAGTATAATTAGTTCTATTATCGTTGGGCTGGAGCAAAAACCCTACATAACCTTGTGTGGACCTAACCGGAACGCAGTTCACGGGTCTAGGCACAAGGGTCATTCCATTCTTGATGCAGCTGTAACATAACCCTCATGTGACATTGATGTCATTTGAACCCCTCCAGCAGCCACACAGAAATACCCTGAGAGTGACCAGAAGGAAGGATTGATGGTGGCTGATGAAGGAAGGATGGTAGGCGACTGATACCATTACACTGAGACGCCCCTTTGGCAGTTATCAGATAATAAAAACAGATGTGTCCTACATTTCTGCTGCCTTATTCCCTCTGCCCTCATTGGGTGTCTCACCTACTCGGAGGTGCCACTTTCTGGACATCGGTGTGATGTCTCTCAGACTCAAACTATGCCACACTGTTCTGTCCATCTTATTAATGTTATTAATATTAATGTTTATGTAGACATGGTAATGTCTCTGCAATAACTACTTCCCTACATCCATGGATTTAATAATTTCATTTAAATTACAATTAATATAAGTCATAGTTAAAAAAGTGCACGGGTGGAAAACTAAACTGTGGAACACGCACAGCATAAACATAAAACACTACACACATGAACACAACACAGCCTCTGAGACCTCATCAAATAATAAAAAGATGCAAGTCTACAGTCGTATGTCTCAGAGAGGCGGGGGCCTTGATTGGCTTCCCGCATCAGCTACTGGCCTAATCTGATCACACAGAAGAAGCCATCTAATTGTAATCAGCTATGCTATCAGCACTGCAGCTGCAATCAGGGCACTGTGAGGCCATGGTCGCTTAGAAATGTCCTTGTTTTTTTGGAAGAAAAGCTTTCTTTCGATATATAATAATAAAAATGTGTTTTGCTTCTCTTTGTGTGTTTGTGTGTGTGTGTGTGTGTGTGTGTGTGTGTGTGTGTTTGTGTGACATAGCAAGCATAAAGCCCTGAATGAGCAAAATCTCAGTCCGAGGGGAAACAGAAAAAAACAGATTTCAAACTATTTGACCTTCCAAACACAACTAAAAGCTTCCACTAAAATCTCAACTCCTTAATAATGTTGCCACTTAATTATGAATGACAAGCCAGCTCCAGCTTTTGCACATTGTGATTTTCCATGCGGTTCTGCTTAGTTTCTATAAAAATACATCTAAATGGTGTATGCTCTAAGTATACGTATAAACGCAACTGTATGTGCAACAACGTAAGGAACTGAGGGGCTAGGATTCTCACTATAGTTAAGTCTAACGAAGAGCAGTGTCTCCATGTCATGAAAACGTGCAAGGGAATATATGTTCTCCGTAAGACATAACAGTAGGCCTAGGACTTTTTTTAGATTATAGGAAGAGGCAACTTTCGAATTTATACATATGATGACATATGATGAGACTTCTACCATGACTTTCGTTCAATGTCACTGTAAAAACACAGCAGGCCAGAAGTGCCGATAGAAAACTCATACCCATTAACAGCTGACAAGGGGGCAATGATAACTTTACATCTGATCCCTGTTGCCCACAATATAACCAGCGCAGTAACAGTATTTATCGTTTAATATTTTCTCAGCAGCTAATGTGAAGCACTGTTTCAAGGTCAATGCAGGGTATTAAATAAGTCCTCCAATGGTGTGGTGTTGGCACACTGACAGAGAGAACGGGCTAAAATGATGAACCAGGGACTAAGTCAGCAGCGTTTGTTTTCCTGACCTTCCTTTTTTTCAGGGCTTGCATTAGTGTCTGCACAACCTGAAAATCCGTTGGGCCAAGGTAGCAGAAATCAACCGCAGCACCAACAGCACTTTAGCATTAGCCTACTGAAAATAACTGTATGCATGAAGGTAGCGCATCTGTTCTGCCTTAACCACAAGGTGCATCAACCGTTACCGTTAACATCACAAACGATCACAACGACATTTTTTCTTACCTGTCTGTCCTCAGTCTGAACTTCTGTCACCGCTCCACAATAAGAGGTCTGCAGTAAATCGCCAGCCAATACTACAGTAAAGACTCAAAAATGCACACGACACTGACATCTGCAGGTTAATATCAGTACTTCATTTTTTTTCTACATAGAGAACATCTGTAAAATATTAAAGTCTAACAAGTAGATTTATTTTTATTATTAATGTACTTTTTAATTATTTTTAAGTGTGTATTGTAAAAAAGCGCATATTGGTTCAGCGTTCAATGTCATCATAATTACATTTTGCATACAATTAATGTACCAAAAGAAAATCTAGAATCCTCATTTGAACTACTATCTAAAGATGCATTTCAGACCTCTGGGGCAACTTCCTGTTTTACCCAACACCATGAGTAATGCAGGAAGCCAGTCAGTCTATTTGTCAGTTGCTCGTAGGGTTGTTATCAGCAAGCAAACTGTTCAGTCACTGTTCTGTGCAATAGGCACAATTTTGCCCATGGCCTACAGCGCTGTCTCTGTCTCTCTCTCTGTCCCTCTCTCTGTCTCTCTCGCTCTGTCCCTCTCTGTCTCTCTCTCTGTCCCTCTCAGTCCCTCTCTCTGTCCCTCTCTGTCCCTCTCTCTGTCCCTCTCTGTCTCTCTCTCTGTCCCTCTCTCTGTCCCTCTCTCTGTCCCTCTCTCTGGCCCTCTCTGTCCCTCTCTCTGTCCCTCTCTGTCCCTCTCTGTCTCTCTCTCTGTCCCTCTCTGTCTCTCTCTCTGTCTCTCTCTCTGTCCCTCTCTGTCCCTCTCTGTCTCTCTCTCTGTCCCTCTCTGTCTCTCTCTCTGTCCCTCTCTGTCTCTCTCTCTCTGTCTCTTGTCCCTTCTTCTCACATTTTTCTTTTCTGACTTTATCTGTTAGTTTATTCAGCAGCAACTATTCTTCACAGGGTCCACCTCACTGTCCATTCACTTCCATGTTTACGTCACAGAAGGCCTGGGCAGCAAAACACAGGCCAACAGGGCCAGCTGGGCAAACAGTATTGACTCCACAGTGAGTTAAGCCATTTTGAAAGTCATCCGAGGCTGGCTCTGAGAGTCCACCGCAAGTGTAGAGCACAAAGCCCTGCAATACGCAGGTTAAAGTGGATGACAGGAAAGTACTCTTGGGTTTATGACCATTGAAACTTTGCGGGTTGGATATTTTACAAATAACTAGACATCTACCAATTAGCAACATTGCAAATAAAGAGCATAATCAATAAAACTTTTATTGGTTAAGAGATGTTCTCTCCCTTGTAAAAGCACACAAAAACACTCAAACACACACGCGCACACATCTCCTTTATTGAAAGTTCCCCATTTTTAGTTTATTTTTTAAAGTGGTAGAACGTCTGTCATACATGCAATGAACAAAAGTAAAACAATGCGTGCCAATTTCTATAACAGTCACCCAAATAGACCTACATCAATGTCTTTCTGAAAACTAGGCCTTGGAAATAATGGTGAGCATTCTGACGCACAACACCTTCTAGGTGAAGTGTTGACAACAATACACGAAAGGGAGATCCTTACTGGATTGCCTATTGCTGCTTTACGTTGACAGAACGGATTAATAATTAATTCGAGCAGAGAAAGTGGAAGGCATCGGGTCTCGAGAAAGAAAATGCCAACGTAATGTGATTATGCTATCAATGTCGATGACAGTATAATTGTTGTTTTCTCAGGTGGAGAGGACGGAGAGACAATGAAAACAGTGGCCCGCATAGATCACCGTCAGGGTCTGAGAAGGGCTAAGAAGCTGATAATCACCATGAGAGGGGAAACAGCCACGTGACTGGAGCAGTGTAGGCAGTGCGGAGAGTTTAGGAAATCGTGATATCTATTTACAAGGTCAGGTTAGACAAGTGGCTAGTTTAGATATTCAATCCCAATGTATATACTTAATGTGCAGAAGTTAGCTGACCTAGCAGTTTCAGTACCATGGACAACGGACAGAGGCTCGCCCAGGTGATCCGAGAAATGCGGTTTGAAATCAGGAAATTGGAGTTGGAGAACATGGGACTGAGGAGGGTTGGAAAGAAATTACGCAGGAACGTTACCGCCCCCACATTTGTGGCAGAATGCAAAAGTGAGTCTGTCAAATTATATCCCTTTTCTCGCAAGTTATTTTGTGTGTCTAAATGTGAGAACCGAAGAATGCTAGACCTGGACGACTGTGCACATATTTTTCTCTGTTGCCTGATTCAGAGAGCATCGTTATGACGGTGAGGAGATATTCCATCTTCCAGTCCCTAGGCCATCATCACCCAAAAGATTGTAATGTTACCAGAGCACCGAGAGGGAGTGTGAATAACTCCAGCAGAGGCACCGCAGACAGACAAGGGACATCATAATGTGCCAAAGTGATATTATGTTCAAGGTGACATTTAATTACCTTTTCTGTAACCTGACACTCTTCTGTAGATTAGGATTGATTAAATTGACACAAGCGCATTCTTACCCCCCTGTGAATGGTATTCTGACCCTCTTGTGAATGATAAACTGTACTTCATAAACAGATTATTATTATCATGTGTTTGTGTTTGGGAAACAATGATTGCACTTGAGCAATTACCAAGTCTCATTTTAACAACATATTTTGTGCAAAGCACGCAGTAAGAAATGTACCTGTGTGTTTTATTATTTATTGTTTGTATTTATTTGTATAATTTCATTCTGTTTGAGGCATCGCCCCAAAAGATCTAAACTAAGGCCTTAACTATCCAGGCCATACCACAAGATACTCCATTCTGAGATATAGGTTTCTGAGATATAGGCAAAATAAAGTATTTGCCTTTGTTGAAGCAGGTCCATGGCCAAGTTAGGCCCACCCCTTTTCTCTGGTTTCTCAGATATGTTTACTATTTTTAAATAAAGGACCTGTGAGCAAATAACAATATTCATTTGTAAAGATACCTACTTGATTGTTAGCAAGTGAAGTACCCCCCCCCCCCCTACAAAATACTATTGAATATTCTCAGAGCATCTCCCCTCCTTTACCTACTTTTTAAAAAAGGCTGCTGTGTGTAAAATATGTGGCACCAGCTCTACAAAAAACAACACACACTTTGAACTTTAGTCCTACAATGCCATCTTCAGGGGATGTTGCTAAAGTGTTCGGTTATACCAAATGTCATGATGCCATCCGGGTGGAGTTAATTTACATACTCTCTAAAAAGGTGGAGGTTTCTGAAGTTTAAAAAAAAAAAAATGAACAAAAAGCACCAATGTGTTGCTGGATTCGTCCCTGTGCCACTTCCTGTGTGACACACTACAAATAATGTAGAGCATGAAGCAGCCGGAGTGAATTGGCGCAAGGGTGTGTTGGCGCAGGAGGGATTCACCACCTTTTGGATAACAATAGGGTGTAGTGCAAAGTCATGCCAAGTGCCAGTGCCTTACTACATACATACTCAGATGCATTTGAAGGCGTTGAACCCCAACAGCCTGAAAGGTATGACAGCCAGGAAGTGGAATTTAAGAAACTTCCAGAGGTGCTCCTCATGACCCCTGGAAAATGTGGAGCCCATCAAGTCATCACAGCATGAACCTTCTGAAGGACACAAGCACAAGGTGATTTCTTCCTCTCTTGTCTTTACTTAAACCAAGCCCACAGAAATGATATTGTTGAACCGATAAATGTGTTTAGGGAAATAGGTTCATCATATACCTCTTAATTGCCAATACTGTTCTTAGCCAATTAAGAAAGATAGAGTTAACCACTTCCAAGGCATATAAGCCACTGACACTTTAGAGCAATACACCTCTTGATGCTGCTCTGCTGATGAACAACATTGTTAGAAACAGAGATAGAGATTAGGAAAAGCGCCATTGTTTGCCCTTGGCAGTAGGTAACCAGATAGATTCAAATATACAAATGTTTTAACCAATTTTGCATTTAGCGTTTTCTTGTTGAGATAGCTCCTTCATAACGGACCATTTCCGTTATGCCTTTCCTTTAAACACAAACTTGGATAAGCTGTAGTCAATGCAAACCTGACTTTGAGGCATTTGTATGCATTTTTCTATATTCAAAACATAATGGCTCCACCCGACACATTATCATTGGACCCTATGATGCCTCGCATAACATTATCATTGGACCCTATGATGCCTCACATAACATTATCATTGGACTCTATGATGGCTTGCATAGCATTATCATTGGACTCTATGATGCCTCGCATAACATTATCATTGGACTCTATGATGGCTTGCATAGCATTATCATTGGACTCTATGATGGCTTGCATAGCATTATCATTGGACTCTATGATGGCTTGCATAGCATTATCATTGGACTCTATGATGGCTTGCATAGCATTATCATTGGCTTTATGTGACACGGTGCACATTGGCAGGATCATAGAAATAGGACTTTGGAGCATTATTATTATCATTAGGATCTCTATGGGCAAGAACGTTTTGACAGCTCTGGTAATGACTGGCCTGTCAGAGTAGAAATTGGTTAACAGAATATATTAAAGTATATATAGACAACCTAAAAATATTTGTAACTGAGTTGGTAAAATTAAAGGAAGTAAGAAATAAAATACTTGACTAAAGCGTGACTACAACCATGATAACAAAAAGGCCAAGATGATGTGCATGTAAAATATGAACTGCAAATTAAATTACTGGTTATAAAACATTTGTCAGTGGGGTGAATAGAAGAGACAGAAATATAGATTTTATTACCAACATCATGTTCTGCGGGTAAGGTACCTGATGACATGTAGATGTAGGTAAATCAGTAATGAAGTTAATTAAGTGCACATATGCTTATTTTCACAACCATGCATTAAAAACTCCATGTTCTATCAAGTAAGTTAGAACATGGAGTTAATTTTCCTGTGACCGCAGTTAGAAATGTCTAGAGTAGACTGTTCAAGCAGTTGTTCAGATTGGAATCTATTTAATCACATTGATCCCTAAAGAACAAAAGAAAACTAAAGGTCCCATCACCCACGTGTGTTGTGCAATGTTCTGACTTACCTGGACTACCTACTGCGATGCCTTTAGTTAAATAAATAAACTGTTCAATGAGGGGAAATATCATGAGTTCCATTGATTGTATTGAAACACACAAGACAGACTGTGGTAACGGTATGCGAACTATTTGTGACAGCCTATTACAGTTGGAATATTGTAACCGGTTTTAATGTACAACGGAAGAATGTTCGGCAGCTTTTTCCAACATTATTTTGCCCTATGTTTTTTCTCGCGAGATTTCGATGCGCCGCTACCACTGAGCAGTAGAAGCTTGTTGTCCGCCATCACCGCAAGGAGAAGCTAGGTGAACATTTAAACAAGAGGAGTGACAACAACAGCGCAGAGAGACTGACCCAAACCTAAGGGGAAGGTCGCGGGGGATCTTTACCACTTAGCATTTGCAGGCCTCCCGGTTGCAGTCCAAAGTAGTCTTTCATGTTAAAGAAGAGACGACGGACGTACTAACTAATCATGTCCAACCTCAAAGGCGGCGTCAAGAAGGACACCAAGATGAGGATAAGAGCCTTTCCTGTAAGTACGCTGAGACGCGAGCACTGGGGATGTCATTTGCTAGCTGATAGGCCTGGCTAGCTGAACAAATACTTAGAATATGTCAGTGGTAGCTAGCTTAGCTTTATATTGGGTGGATTCGCATTTACCAAAGTTCCTTGGCTAGTTCATTGCCTATACATTCGAAATGTTTTCTGTTATTTGTCCCCACTGAAAAATGAAAATATGCACTACTAGTTAGTAAACCAACATTGTTACTAACGTGCGGTGTAGATGACAGCGAATACATTGCCAGTCAGCTGAGATAACTAGCGACCTGTTAGCTAACAAGCTAACTACTACCTAGCGTTATTCTGCAAATGTTAGCCGAAGCACTAAGTTGGCTAGCTAGTAACCTTACTTTGGCAACTAACAAGTTAAATAGTTGGCTAACTAACTTGCTTGTGAAATAGTTCATGTTAAATATAGTTGCAACGTCAACTACCCCATTCATATTCGCTAGCTAACATTACATAGCCATTGTAACTGTGCTGTGTAGATACCTTTTGCAAGGCTACCAAGTTAACCAGTCTATCGCATTAGTTAATTGTCTACCTGTAACTTACGTTAGATACATACAGTTAAACGATGTCATTAAACGCTGCTAACACCTTGTTAATTGTAAATAACTTGTCTGTTATCGAATTTTGTTTTGCTTTTGACAGATTAACGCTACTATAGACAGTAGCTAGCTAGCTAGTTGTTTATGTAGTTAGCCAGCCAGACTGATGGCTAGGATGGCTAGTATGTATGTATATATATATATATATATATATATATATATATATGATACGATACGGATTTAATATAACGCCCCTACGTTATTAGTAAACATAGAGGTAAACTGCTTGAAACTGCTATTTTTTTTTTTTTACAACTGGTAATTTGTCAGAAATATCTGAGTTGTCTAACGTATTAATCTGACTACTCGCCAAGGAACTAGTCACAATTTAGTGCAGTAGGGCTTTGGAGGAAATCTGTTACACTGTAAAAAATAGGCTTATGTTGTAGGAACAGCTAAACTGTAAAAACGATAGTTTATTGATCAACATTTGGCTTATCCAAAGTATGTCTGTCCATTAATATCTATCCCCTGCTTAAATTTTTTGGGGCCTATGTTTTAGCCTGGATTTCTGCTGTCAGGAACTGGTTTCTAATTAAACAGGTTAGACCGTTCTTTCCCTTTTGCACCTGTTGTCTCATCCTCTTCCCACTCCCGTTCAGTGTAATGGCACTGGGAGAGTAGCAGCCTGTGCTTAAAAATGTGCCTAGCTGCTTGAAAGCAGACATTTGGGGACGTTTAGTTTTTCTTTTTTTTTAAGCAAAACAAGCTTGATAAAGATGTGCAAGACCTGTCGAGTCTAGATTAAATTGTTTGGCAATACTACAAATATATGGAATCACATGTTCCAGTTTCACTCAGAGCTTGGGTTGGCATCAACCCCACAATGCGCAACAAATCTGTCTATTATACAACAATTGAGGCGATCAACTGTACCTCAGATGTCCAAAAAGACAAAGAAGAACACACAGTCCATTGCCACATGTATTGCAAGGATCATGGCCAATTACAGCAGGATTGTAAGGATCTCTTACTCGGTCGTGGAAAACAAATAATATTGCTTCCTCCTCCATACCCTGGTGCCAACATGCATAATCCCTTCTCTGAGTTTACAAACCCTGCTATACCGGTGCTGAACAGCGACACAACAACCATAGTAACGGAGTCGATGCGTAAACCGGCCGAGTGGTCATCACCTGCGATTCCTGGACATCCATCTTCACCGAATCATGTGTATTGGTAACTGCTCATTGGATTTGTGTAGACTGGCAGCTGAATTCACAAACTTTTACGAAAGCAACGTGGGTTTTGCTAAATGTGATTTCAGAGTGAATAATCACATTTTGATTTTCCACATAAACAATACAATAAATTATACTACCTTGTTTTACAAATAATTTAATTTGCATTAAAAGCAGCCTTTTAAGTTATATTATAGTCTGTGTTATAGACCGTAACTTAGACCATATGTTTTCCTGTAATAAAGCTGCTACAGAAATGTATGTTTATAATGTCAAAACTTTATTTTGTGTATACACAAAAAAAACGACTGAATAACTTGATAAATAGGTTGACATGAACATTAACATGTTATTTTGTTTGAATGCAGTTGATTAATATAAAGGCGGAAAGAGAGTTCCAAGTATGTTTGTTTTTGTAATGAAATAATTGGAGGGCAAGATGCATCCATCGAGAATCGTTTTATACTCGAATCGTTACCATCGGAATCGAATTGTGAGGCAGGTTAAGTTTCACACCTCTAATATATATATATTATATTTAATAATTTTACCCCACAAAAATGTATTCTTTCTTTTTATGAATCGATGCAGAATCGTTCACGTCAGGATCGCAATCCGTCTAAAAATCAATTATATTTCCAGGCTCTAGTATTTGTTTTGCATGCTGCAAATTTGACCGTATTGGACCAGACCACAAAACAGCTTGTTTTATTCGGCGGCTACTTTAACCTCTTTGACTCAGTCTCTCAAGTCTCCCTTACTTTTTGTGTGTCGGTTTACCAGCTATCCCATGCAGGCCAACATGTAGCATTGATGTCTTGGTAGTTTAGTGGGTGTGTGGTTGTGCCTGGACTGTGCCTGGCCTGGTTGATATGCTCAGGGGCCTGGGCATCACTGACGTTTAAATGAGGGAAGGAATGGTCAAATCGTCAGGATTTCATTGCTTAATATGTTGACGTCTTACAAATTTGCATTCGCTTTGCCCACTTTAATATTTATTTAGAATTGTTGTAGTAGTACCCCCCCCAGACACATTTCCACACATTTTTCCATATCTTCGATTTCTCCATTCAACTGCACCTGCCTGGTTTAATACATTCCACTTTTCCCAAACCAATTTTTGCATGATTCATGTGTTTATGCGGACCGGCTAGTATATCTGTCATAGTTTGTTCACCTTAGCCTTAAGAATGTTATTGTGAATTTCCGTTCCAGTTTCCAGTATGTACGTGTGAATTTCCTTTTCTGCTGCAAATTGTTCCTTTCTATACAACAACAAAAGCCAAAGTCTACGTCTATATCGTCATGCTATTTGTTTGTAACTTTCCACTGTACCACCACAAGACAAACCAACCTCATACAAAGGTTTTGGCCGCAATTCACTGTATCACTGGATTTTCTACTGCTGTTTTGTAACTTCTCAAACGTTCTCTCCACCACTGTGCAGCACAGTCTCATAGATGTGTAATTCATAGGTCACTGCTGTAGTGTCATCAGTTTTAAATGTGTCCAGACAAGGTGTGCTCCGACCCAAACTGGGGAAACGCTGTGATGTCATAATGGGCTGCATCCTTCCTGGTATTGTCACTCAGGTTGAGTCCCTGGTGGCCTCTGCTACTTGTACCACATGAAAGCAAGCTCTTAGAAAAATTAGGTTAAGCAGTCAGATCGTCAAGTATGTGTCAAACTTAATTCTATTAGCTGCAGGGACAGTTTTGTGGGTGAGTTGATCATAGACTTATGTTATAAGATGTTATAAGATTGTACATCTAAGTCCCCACTAACACTAAGACCACTTTGAACCTGCATTGTTTTACTTCTAAACATTGTATACATGTTGCCATCAGCTGTGTCCTATATTACCCTCATGACTTGTCAGCCACGTCCTAATTAGTTGACAGACGCCATCTGCACAGATTTTCAGAATAAGGAAACAACACCTTTATAAGAATGAACGCACACAGGTGAAAACGGATGTGCTGTTCTGTTAGCATTAGCTCTTTGTTGATGTGTGCTCTTAGTGATTGTTTGCTCTTTATCCAAGATGACAATGGATGAGAAGTATGTGAACAACATCTGGGACCTTCTGAAGAATGCCATCCAGGAGATCCAGAGGAAGAACAACAGCGGCCTGAGCTTCGAGGAGCTCTACAGGAACGCCTACACCATGGTGCTGCACAAGCACGGAGAAAAGCTCTACACAGGCCTGCGTGAGGTTGTCACAGAGCACCTCATCAACAAAGTAACTACGCCTCCCACGATGCACCACTTTGTTTCTTTTCTAATTACTGCTGCAACTGACAACTAAAGCAAACCATTTGGTATGAAGTCAGTAGGGAGCCTGTACACATACAGTACCACAGTGGGATCCAGTTGGCACAGTAACTACAGTAGATGGGTGCTATATGCGGTGTAGGCTGCTTTCCAAACAGAACCAGACACGTGTGATGAAGCTATCTGTTTGTTACCCTGGCGGCACAGTAGCATTGTATTTAGTCTTGCATCCATCCAAGGGTTAGACAACATCAGGTTTTCATTGAAATGTAGCACTTCATGCTGGAGCCATTAACTGTGTGTGTGTCTTTTCACAGGTACGGGAAGATGTCCTCAACTCATTAAACAATAACTTTCTGCAGACACTGAATCAAGCATGGAACGATCACCAGACAGCCATGGTCATGATCAGAGACATCCTCATGTACATGGTACGTCTTCTGCTTTCTGCTCTGCCTGTTTCATGCATTTAAATATATTTGTCTGTTTTGGTGTCAGATCACTGTAAACAAGGTGACTATTGTCATGGTAACGTCTCTTCCAGCTGGCCTTGTACTATTACTGTACCTGTTCGGTTGTCTCCCTTTTTCACCTCATTTGACTTCTGGATGTATCGCCAGCCATCCGGGACTTCGCTGCTGTCCTCTCCTGGAACAGCTGAGACCAATAAGTTGTCGTGCTTCCAAGGACACATGCATCTTTCATAGTGATCTGGGGAGGGAGGGATGGGGTGTGGTGTGGAAGGGCCAGTGCAGTGTGGGCCTGAGGCCTGTTTGATAATCAAAAGCAGTTCTGACCCCTTTGACCTGAAGCAGGGCATATTGTCAAAAGTTATGTTCCTATTGGTTGTAAAGACGTAGTCACAAACCACCCAGCATTTATGCTTGCATGTTTGTGCTGGACAAAATTTGTTTGATGAAATTGATATTTTTAACGAAGTATTATGAGTATTAGTAACATGGTATTATTTGCGTGTTGCTGAGCAGAGTCGGCATAGGAAGGTTGTACTGGAAGTTGCCTGAAATATGAACCCGCCGAACGTTTACGTAGCTTTGTCTGAGGTAACAACATCGAGCGCTCCTTCTGCCGGGCAGACACTTCCCCGTTCTAACAAAGAGCTACTGTGTGGTTTCTCCCGTTTGTTGGGGGATGAGCTGCAGCCCAGCCTGATTTACTGTAGCAGTGGGGCTGTGTGTTTGTTTGAGGAGGGCATGCTGGAGGTGGGAGGCCATGAGCCCACACCGTTCTCTCTGGTGATTCTTCTGGCTTACTCTCCACCACCTACTCTCTCTTCTGCTAAGTGTCTCCCTCCTCCTACTTCTGTTTCTCCCACCTTTCTCCTCTGTGTTTGGTCCTGTGTTCCTCCACTGCGGTATCAGTTGGCTGGCCCACTCATTGCACTCTGCAGGAGCAAGCTGCAGGCCTCCGTGAAAAACAAGGGTTGTGTCAGTGTTACAGGGGGGAGTGTCAGTGTTACAGGGGGGAGTGTCAGTGTTACAGGGGGGAGTGTCAGTG